>UZAN01044633.1:13980-35474 GCA_900618425.1 Echinostoma caproni | reverse complement strand
GACCAACACCACACGACACAGTCATCGCCCCACCCGCCCCTAATGACCCAAACAAGTGCGCATGTGTGAGGACCAAAGTGTGAGTGGTATCCGGTCATGGAACTGAAATGTTAATTATCTCTTTCAACTTATTGTATTCTCCCTCTCCTGCCAAACAGTTTGATATAAATTGTAATGTATTAGCCTGTAGAAGAACCACCCCAAACGAGCTTGTTCGCTACTTTGTTTTCTCACAATTGGTATGGATGGTATATGCGTACAAAACGACATATTATCAAATCGCGCTATTTGTCTTCTTTCCGTATTGATGAACTAGGTGAAATAGTTAGACGCAATGCCTCAGAAAGTGTATAGTTTCATGTAAATTTCTCAGACAAGGTGAATAGCATTTGACGTTTTTTCTCAAAGGTTCTTCACGGCGCACATGACAAGGAAACCAAACTACCTCAGTTGAAAGCCAAACATGTGGTGTGTGACAGTTGCTGTCGAAATAATTATCCTATTCGTATCCCACAGTCTATCACTCCACTGATGCTTACTGACAACTTTATTTGAAAAACAACCGCGTTCACGGAAATCAACACAACCCTAGTATATATTAGATTACGTGATACTAGCTGATGATACGACAACTACTGAAATTAAAAAGACACCCAACGGTTTGACGAAAAACTCATTCTTCCGCTTTTCGTCATTATCGTTAGCATTATTGTTCTGCGTTTGGTTTTTAAAGTAAAAAGATCAATTCAGAAAAAAACCAACTTACTTAACAATTAATTCAAATCGAACTTTAAATTTTCATCCGAACAAGTTATTTCAACCATTTTATGATGAATGAAAATAAAATTCGTCATCTATTCTGCATTTGTCTAATAATCTTGTTTTCGTGCGATATTTGTTTTGACTACCTATCCCGCTGCAGTTGACATTGGACCAGACGATTGTGCGCATCTTGATAAAGCTAAAAACAAAGACTAGGAAATAGAACGCCATCAATTGAGAGAAAATATATTGGTTTTACTAAGCAAATCTGTGTTTTTAGATAGAAATGAACGCATTATTGATTACGATTGAACACATTCATTTTGTGTGTGGGTAAACTGATGTTCCACATTCGTCCGTAATGCTCTATTTTTGAGCAAATATATTCACTCAATAAAAAGGAAAAGCCACCGTTTCGTTCATGATGATAGCGAACTGATCGGTTGCATCCGATCACTGCATGTGATTGAAAATCAGAGATTCAGAAAATACACCCATTGAAAAGTCATTTGATATTCTTAGGTATTCAATGTGTTTTTTCGGACCGAGAAACAAAGTAGTCCAAGAGTTCTGTTTTTCCCATTTTGGTACTGTCTCCTGGCTACAATATCCAAACATGCCTTGGTCTTGTTGTTTCAAGAATACATCGAAAACCAGTGATTCCAGTGTGTGAGTTTGCCGAATCGTGCACGTTAATGTGATTCCATCATGGATATGATGTGATTTGATGAGACCACAGTCATTCAGATCTCTGAAGCTCGATGAATATGCACTAGCAGTGTTTCATAGATAAGCTTTTTCACTCGATCCCAATGTTTTTAGTGCAACATATAACGGAAATGTTTGTTCCACGAAGTATCTGCTTTGTAATTTCTTCTCTTGTTTATGAAGAAAGTTGTGCAGTCATTGCACGCAATCGTCTCAAAGCCCAGTTTTGATCTGTTTTTCTTTCAGTCCTTTCGCGTGTGACTGTCAGTTTGCTGAAGTTTAGATAATTGTCGATTACATGTTTCCGTGATTTATAAGTCTCAGAAAGTTAAAGCTTATGTAAAGCATCGCATCTTTAATGTTCAACAAGGAAACTTTTCCAAATATACCACATATCGGAAAAAGAGTTGAGTTTGTTGATTTTAGCTCAAATTTAACTGATAACATTGAAGACACTGGAGAAAATCAAGAGTTTGGAGGCGGTGAACGCAGTTGCAACCGGTCGGAAATGGATTGTTAGCAAGAAACAAACAAACCAGTTTTCGCCATGGATCACCGATGATGCGAGTGTGGTTGGAAAACTCTGCGTAATCCTAGCACCGGTTTACAATTTCAGAATGACTTCATGTGCCTCGCGTACACTTCAGGGTAGATCCTGGGGTTTGGTGCCTCAAAAAGCTTCAACACATCCCGGGAGAGAATATGTTTACTTGGCTTTCTGTGAATGAACTTTCTGCACCTGAGAGTAATTGTGCAATCTAAAGTTCACTGTGATGTGATGGAGTTAGTGATTTAGAGAGAAGATAACTCCTAACCGACCGAATCAGTAAACGTCCTTGTTTCCTGTCACTGTAAATTCTGCATCCTATACGGTCCATAAAATTCGATTCTCTTTGTCCTATACTTCATTGATTGTCATTCGTCTGAAGAAAGTAGATCAACCAATCATTTCACGTGACGTCATCATGCCGACCGAATATTGTGCGTGGCAATTGTACGACAATTCCAGTGCCTAATCAAACCAACTCTGGTGATCTAACAAATAACATTTGTGCACTTAAACTTAGTTACAAAGTTTTCTAGATATAGTTAGGTGTTTCAGTGGAATTCTGTGAGTTATTGCACAATGATATAGGTAAAATGTTTTTCACAATCAAGACAATTCCTCGTATTTTGACGTGTGCTGTTCAACTCTCGATATCACATATGTGTCGAGCTTCAGGGAGCTAAGCACTTAGCGGAAAAAAAACAGGAATCTCTTAGTAACACATGCTTCTGTTGAATTGATCAGAAATGCTGCGATGCGCCTCGATAGGTTTCTCTCTCATTTGAGTTCTCGGTCTCTAAGCCCACACCATTTTGTCTATCCGAAATGACTGTTCACAGTGTAACGGTGTCAAATTTAATTAATCTTAGCTATTTTTTGAAATGAACTGAGGGAAACATATCGGTTGTTTGTTTTTTTATCCGCGCTACACCAAACTGATGATGTACTCTTTGTAAGTGTCTTCCTGTACACAGTTTTCTTTATCATCTTCTCATGTGACACTACTGCTCGCATGAACGAAGTTCTCTCTTCTTCCTCGGACCATGTTATCTTTCAGTAACTATCTGTTCTTCATAAATGATAGGAGCGGAACACTGTACGGATTTTTGGGACATAAGTAAAATCAAAAATCGTAAATGCCTATCAGATAAACGCAAGATTTACTTCCAGTTGCCAAGAAGTAAATGGATAAAGACAACGACAAGGACAACGACAGCACGAAGCATTAAACCGACGCGGAGGGAGGGAGAGAAAAATAGCACTTGAAGTCAGCCGTCATCTTTTAGTCAGGACGTTTTGAATATCAACATGTATCCAAAGTCAAAGTCAAAGTCAAAGTTTTATTATGGGAATAGCTTACAAGCTGGTGCTTCTCTTGTCCTATAGGATGTTTACACAGATAAATCGTCACACGTCGAAAAAGGAGTCGCATAGGGATCCGGGTAGGAGATAATAGAGAATGTAGGTCACAGTGAATTTCTGTTTGCCTTTAGTGTACGAATGTGAGGTTGCCCAAGGTTTCGTAGTCTCTGCTTGAAAGATTCAATAGTGGGTGCACAAACCACATGAGATGGAAGGGCGTTCCAAGATTTGCATACTCTGACTGCAAAAGACTGGCGCCGGCAATCCAGTCGAGACTTCGGAATCAGTAGTTTGAAACGATGTCCCCTTAGGTGTACATTGTTCGATAACATGAGAGGCGATCGACACGGATGGTTTAGGTTCTTCAGTATTTGATACGTCAAAATCAAGTCTCCTCGAGTTCGGCGGTACTGAGCGGAATATAGTCCCAATGATCGCAGTCTGTCCTCGTATGACAGGTGATGGAACCCCTTGACGTTCATCGACTGGTAAGCTAACGTTTAGATAAACGGGCAGTAGGTGATCAAATGTATTTGGCTGTTCCGTAGACCGCGATCAATGTGGCTGAATATAGCAGAATATTCGGAAAAGGCAGAATTACTAACTGTTCAAACTGTAGTTTGGCAGATTTGAAGTTTGTATGCCGATTGTAAACAGTTCAGTAGCCTGGTAGGATTCAATTCCACGCATGGACGCTACCTATTACTTGCTGACTGGTGGATGCCACATGCCCCTGTAAGTTTGATGGATAAATTTGAATGTGAAAAGATCAGTAAGTGGCCTCATAGCTCAGCTGGTAGAGCATGCGCGTACACGGCGTAGGCGGCGTCCATGCATGGGTTCGAATCCCACCGAGGCTAATGAATTTTTCACAATCGACATACAAAGAATCACGAACTGTTTTCCATCCGACATGAGGCTATTTATTCGCTTATTCCTACATTATTCGCACAAAGATACCCATAATGTTGAGGTGGAATCAGAACGGAGATAAAGTAAATATGCCAAAATTGTGACCGCAGCTGAGATTAATTCTTCGAGCAAAACCGAACGGATATGTTGATTACAATTCATATTCATCATCAATTGTTTGTGCACCCGTTCTTTTTTGTATGACCAATAAGTGAATTTCCGCCAAATATGCCCAAAAAAGCACTATTGATTTTGCAGTAATTCCCGTTCCGCAATGGTGCGTTTGCGATAATCTTTCATAATATTTACTTCACAAATCTGAAATAAGCGCGGCAGATTTTAGTTTCCACGCCATTCTCAAGTAGTTCATGTGCAAACCAATGTTACAGTCCAGTGAAATTCAGTTTGGTCATTCACAGCTTTCCCTTTACATTCCGGAAACAGTATACAGCCAAGGGCACAAAACGATAAATTCAACAAACGACAAAACTTTGAATCACAATTGAGCTGATTAGGAAAAAGTGTACACAAAAACTTTGCCCCATTTTGCAGAATACGAATTGCCGATAAGCATCGGTATTGAACAAACTCGTGCCACAACCCAGACTTTCATCACCTTTGTTGCTCCCAGTGCTTGATGATTCGGAACTCAATAACGGGATTGACTATGTCATTGCTCCACATCAGAGACGACACGTCAGTGATGNGTGATGGTATCGAACTGTGTTTTCTCCAATCGGTCAAATACCAAAAGAATGCATAATTTCTAGGATTAAATGACAGTCTTTGATGAAGTCAGTTTAAACTAGCGAAGCCTGAGTAAAAAAGCAGAAGAATTTGTGTATTCAATAAAATAAGAGGAGGAAGTAAAAGGACATCAAAGAGTTTATTTCGTACGATGATACACAGGCATAAAACAGGTGTTCTTCGTTCATTTTTATCAATGCTTTACTTGTCAGTTATGGTATGTGGATTGACCGGAACACAGATCATCACCAAACAGCTGACAGTTATTAGGAGGAAAGACCCTCCATGTTGCAATGTATAAAATACTTCTTATTTGATTATTTACTTTTGAACTACTGTAAATTCCATCGTGACATTCATGGTTACGCAAATTTAAAAAATGATACAACAGAAGTAGGAACACTCTAGCGGGAAATAAAGTTTTGGAATTAAAGCTATTTACAAGTATGGTTTACAAACCGCAATGAGCTTCCGTATTGAGGATCATTCTTCACGAGTTTAACCAACAATATATATATATATATATATGTACGAATCCTATCAGGAGTTCCTCACATAAAGTCAAAAAGCGGAGACCGTTTGAAAATGGACCGATCAGGTTGAAGCTCAAATTATGGCAGTGCTTTGCGTTAACTAACGCCCAATACAAACCATGCGTTATTGGCATAAAAAAAGCATGTTACTTGTAACGGGAGATACTGGGACACATACATGTACAGAAACGCATCGTTGGGTTACAAAGTTTAGTGTAAATATCATGAAAGAAATTCAAGATTTGGTTTGTTCGTATGATGAATTTCGTCGTGCAGCGAGTAAACGAAAAGTGAACTAAAAATCCAGGCAGCATTGGACAGCTGGACAGTTGAGTCTCATTGACACTACGAATCCATCGCCTCNACCGGGGATCAAAGCTGCGACCGCACAGATAGAACGCAGACATACTACTCACGTAGTCAACAGGCAGCTTATCCTTTTTCATTTGTGTGTTTTTCTCCAAGTTTATTTCTTCAATATACCATGATTTTCTACCGTGCACTTCCTCACATATTACTGGCCTACTCTGTTGTTTTTCATTTATGCATCCGTAGCACCATACAGAGATTTGGGCATTTTATCCACAACTGATCGAGTTTTGACCCTGATATATCCTTTACCCAGCGCCCAACTGGCAAAACCGGAGCAAAGATTTCCTTTATATTACTTATAAACAGGGTGAATGAATCAAGTATTTAGTGTAACACGCAGCACTGGCCAAAATTTTCAAATTACGTTCGGTAGGACCAACACATTATAACAGTTAACGTTCCATCGTACAGTACTATAATTATTGCTGCCCAGTCATTAAATTGATATTGGTTAAAACTATACAAGAAAACTATTGCTAAGTTAATCTTTTAGTGGCAATTGTTTGCATCAGATGGCAATTTTATATGACAAATGTTACGAACTACCGAAATGCTGATAAAACGCGCTTATTTACTGAAATAAGATACTATCAGAGAGCATTAGGTATAGCTTATTTTACACTGTATGACGCAGAGTTACTATCAGCCTTAGTTATTACTTTGGAGTTAAATTGGTTTTGCTAAAAGGTTCATCACTAACAACTCTCGTTGTGTTAAATATTTTCCAAACCTATGCTGTAGTTGACGAAGGATTGAAAATCCGTTCTCGTAGCTCGGGTGAACTGAATTCCATTTCGCCTGTTCGCCGAGCTTGGCAATTTGTTTGCAAACGTTTCATCACCAGCCTAGGTGACATCATCAGTGCTTGCGAGGTGGCCACTTTACAAGCACTGACGATGTCACCTAGGCTGGTGATCAGACGATTGCAAACAGATCGCCAAGCTCGGCGAACAGGCAAACAGGACTATGTAGTAGTGTCAAGTGTATCGGGAAACACGCTCGACACTGGGTATGATTCGCACTTCTCCGTTTCAAGTTAGCTCTTAGCATTTCAGATTGTGCACTTAATTATTTGAACAGACTGATTACATCGCCCTCCCCTGTCACGACCGATCCCGTATGTTATACCTATGAAATCGATAGCACGTGAATGTTTTTTTCTGAGGGACAGAGTGAGTGTTTGACATCAGACGTTTATTCAAAATACATACAAGAGCAACCAAACCAGCGTCGGATCATATTACCATACCATATGGTCCGGCACACCTGTTAAGTTCGTTTGAATACATATTACTTAGCACTAGTAAAAGGGGAAAATTGTTCCGATGGACCAGATTTTTGCGTCTGAACGGAAAGGGGTTTGTTTATACAAGGAAAAATTAGTGTACCACTGGTCGGAATCATTGCACCGAATAATGGTCCGACGCCAATCAAGTGGACTAAAATGTAGGGCAAAATCGTGAACCGGACTTAAATGATGACCTGGTCCACCAAAGGTAAGCACAAATATTTCTGCTGCTACGGGGCGTGAAGTCACGTGATGCGATATCATTTGCTCCATTGTCCACAAACCAAGATCACTAACTTTTACCGGATCTTTCGCTTACATTTTTATTCCTGACGTACTGCTATCTGATGACAGTTTTGTAAACAACGGTGTTGATTGTTGTTTTTGTAGCTCGGGTAGTATAACTTGGTGTTCAGTTGTTCGCCGAGCTTGGCAATTGTATTGCAAACGTTTCATTACCAATCGAGGTGACATTCTCAATGCAGTATCCGCAGTGACCGAACAACTGAACACCAGGTACTGCTATCTGTTAGAGAATCGGTTGAAAAGCTCCAAATTTAGACCGCAATATACAAAATTCCTTTATTTTACCCCTTCTGGAAATTATTTAACCTCGTCGATATTCATGTATTCAGGGATTCAATCGTTTCTTACGATAAATTCTCAGCTGTGAATACTTATAAACTTTTCCTGTATTAAAAACGGGGCAGGAAAACGAAACGGTTTGAAAACAGAACCGATTAGGTCACTGGAGTTAGTTCTTAGTAGGTTTCCCCACGTCCACGCTCGTTCGTAAAAATTCTTCATCCTTTTGGCCGGTTTTTGGTACAGAGCAACCAATTCTCTCAAGAATGGTTCCAGGTCGATTGATTCATATCGGATATTACAACATTGAGAAAGAAACAGCTTGAGAACGTCTCATAGATTCAGAGGCGTGAGAGTTCTCTTGCTTGGCCAAAAATACGAAGTCCTAGTGGTCATTCATTTCACCTGCGAAATTGATGGAGAACTGTATAGTTACGATGATATTTTCATCGTTTGTGAATAGTGTGCTTGTATGTATGTAGTAAAATGTTTGGGTTCCGAATTGTTGTTCCTAAAACTAACTGGTTGTTGCACATAATCATTCCCATTTCTGTGGGAATTTTTATTGGATGGTGAGATGAGATCCTTAGTTAACATTAGGTCCTTTTCCGATTTCATTGAGACTGATCGTTGTAGCAGTTCGCTCCTGAAGCAAAGTCAGTTTCACTTTTACGAAAAGCATTAATTTCAAAAATAGCATCATGTGCCTAATTTAAACTTGATTGAATTTTATCAATAATACCGTTATTCAAACTAGATATACATTTAAAATTATCATTATGATTAAATTTTTGGACATTTAATTTAATTCTGACTCCAAGTAAATTCGTTTCTCCAGTTTATCGGTACTTCTAGTAACAAGCAAATTTTCAATACGCTTCGATCAAGCTGACTGCTAGATGAATCTATCCTTATCCAGTCCTAGTGTGTCCTGTTTCTTTATCTCTTGAAGCAAACCTCATATAACTAATTTCGGCTCTGACCCGACATTTCTAGCCCTACTCCACCCGCAAGCGAAAAAGTGTAACACTTGGTTTTATGCAATGACCATATTAGTCTAATAGTTCTAAACACGAATGAATCGGTAATGTGCCTATTTCAAAGTTTCTACCTAATGTTTTAAGTTATGGAGATATCCTTAGTTAACAGATCGTTTTTCTAAGCTGTTGCACGACGGAGCATCATATATATATATATATATAATCTGGGCTCCATGACATCTATCCACTTGAAATATTGCTGATGAGTGAAGTCTCCGAGGTTTAATTTATGTCATTCTTCGAAATCTCGTGGAGATTCTCACTGTGAAGAATCCCGGTGTATTGTTACAAATCATCCTAACGTAACAGTTCTTGATCCGATTAGCTTAGTACGTCTTGGAATTTTCAATGTAAGGTTTGACAAATGAAGGCTAGACTTGCTAACAACCCATAAAAGACAAAGAGTCCAGTGGTTTTACACATACGGGCGTTGATGAATAGGTATAAAAATAACTTTATCTAAAGGTGATTCTGTTTCTAACAAATATGTCTCCGGGTAAAACCAGAATGCGTTCCACATATTGACCACGATAGCCAAAATGTCAACATTATCATCAACTAAGATTCGGTAATGTGTGTCAATGGTATTTTGTGGTGTACAGATTGGCAACCATTCAGTGCTAAGCTTGAGAAGATGTTTCGATCAAGGTCCGGAAAATGTGTGTTGCACTAATGTGAATGACATTTGTGAGTACAGACTTTGTCTTCAAACAGATAAAATCGATAAGCTCTATCGGATTTCTTTGAACAACTGATGTCGAACAGATTGAAACAGGAAAATGAGGTCGTCAATGTGATAACAGTTACGGGCAATCGTGGGGTGGGGTGGGTGGCTGGGGGAATGGAAGCCGAGATGGGATGCTCTGTGTCAGATAAAGCTCCTATAAATGATATTTTTACAGATATACCAGATGTAGCATGCTCTTCAAAGTGTTTGTCGCGGATGGGGAGAAAGTCAAGTGTGTGCAAAGGGATTAGTTCAGTGAATGAGTTAAATACATGTAAAGTCTACATAACCCTCAGCTATCGGAGAACTCAGATGAAACTATCTTGTTAAGAATTTGGAGCGTATAATGGTTGTCTGGAATACCGCATCTATAGAATACCACATTATCGGAAAGCAGTGAATTGTGTAGGATTGACGGAAATAACTTTATACATTAGACAAAGGTGATTAATGGAGAATTATACAACTGCCTGTAACCAGTATTAAGCACGGAAAACTCCTGGTTCCAGAAATATTGGTTCTCTTGGTCTTTCTGCTTTGGTCAAATGTTTTGCTTGACTGAATCCAGATAACATGGGTGGTTGCTTTCTGAGGTAAGAGTAAACAGAGAAGAAGATTTCCGGATCTGAACATGTTAGCCGAAATCGATTCAACTCAGAACCGCTGAAAAGGGCACAGTTCACTACAAAACATCAAAAGCATAGTGACCCTAACCTGGACCGAACAGACCTCGAAATGACTTCTAATTTATGAAAAGGCCAGTATGTGGAACAGCTGGAAGTTTAGACCACCCCTGAGTTGAAGATTGGAGGAAAACAAGTTTTTCTTGAATCGAAGGTTAACTCTTGGCCAACTGATCAGTCAGCAATTTAATAAGAAGGCTTTTTGCATATCAAAGCATTTCTATGTGAATCATTGAAACATGTAGTCCAAAGCGAGTAACATTAAGGAACTTGGTGACACTGGTCTGTAGATGAATAACTCAATACAGAATTAGTGTTGAAAAGGAATGTAATCTTACAATAAACGAAAGTGAAGATGGCAGTTTTCCGCGGAAACACTTTGCAACTATGTTTGGCTGATCCAATGTTTTGGGGGTATCCAATAGTCTTCAGCATCTTTGTATTATTGTATTATAGATGACTTGTGCAGGCAACTGTGCCCCCCTAAAATGTATTAAAAATGTGTTCTCCGTTAAAACGAGAAAAGAAACATGAAATGAAAATTCATATAAAACAATGATGAAACTAAACAGGTTTTCAACAATTTTAGATTCAAGATTAGTTCGTTACGGATCCTCGCAGTCTACCAACAACACAAGCAAGAACATTCGAGGACCACCGTAGATTGCTATCTTTGGTGAGTCCTAAGTGGTGGTATGTGTTCTGGTCACGGGTACGGAATTGATGACTGAGGGTGCCAAGGGATAATTTGATCGGAACTGACTAAAAATGCATCCAAAGTATTTACAACTATTCAACCAGAGACCGGATTGATTCCAGAAAGATTGCACTTGTAGCAAACTGTCGGAAAATAATTCAGTCTGATGGGTTTGAAATAGCTTAGCATAAGACAACATCTTCTGCATACTTAAAGGTCTTGGCCGGTACCATTGGGGGTAAAGCACTGATGGAAGTTGCAAATTAAGAATGGAGAAAGCACAACACACTGAAGGACTCCAGAATTACTCACTAACAGTTTTTAAATAGTGCTGTTTGTTTTCGTTCTTTGAATGCATCCTGTGAAACAATCTTTCAACCATGATAATAATCAAATGGGACAATCGAATGACTGTAACTTTTGCGGAAGAAGAGATCGCGGAACGGAATCGAAAGCGGAAGGATAGTCAAGAATATAAACTAACTGATTACTCATGACCGAGTCATCCAAGTCAACAAAATACGAGTGATTTCGATAATTTGGTTAGAGGCTACTTTCACGCATTCAAAATTTGTCACAAAAAGCAAAGTTCCCGGTATATATGTATCTTTCAAGAATACAGACGGACGCAAACTCGAGTACAGTATCTCTCAAATGTCTTGATAATTGCACTAAATCCGCTCGGTAAATGAACGTCCAGTGTGTGTGTATGTCTGTGTGTATGTGAATCAGTTAGATTCATGAGCAATTGAAAATGTCTTTTCACAACTAAACACCCGATGGGTGCAACACATCGCTGACATTGGTCTGTTCGACAAGACCACGATTGGCAATGCAACTTTACGAAGGTAAGGTGCCAAGTAGTCCCTGTCTTCAGGTTAGTTTAGATTCTCTGGGGTTTTTCTTATTTCTAGCCTCTGTCACAGACCTGCGCCGACAAAAAGTGTGATGAACTTAAAAAATGTACAACTAATATGACTGGAATAACAAGAATTTCAAGTCATTTATAAATTAGGACCCAATGACATTTACTTGTTCCTATAATTAAATCTACTTGATTCCTTCCAATGCAGCATCTAGGTATTCCAGAAGGTTATTTGGATATTTTTCGTCAGGGAACCTCCATCTATTTTTCCGAATTTTCAAATTTCCAAACTCTTGTTTTCTGTACCGTTTCGCCTGAAACAGGGAAGAGATACAGTGAAATTTCCTCTCTATCAAGATATCACATCCAAAGTTGAAACAGATGTAGTTGAAGAAACTGTGTGTTTTACACATAGTATTAGATCTGTGTAGGAATGTTTGGATTAGCCACAACGAGAGAAAACCAAAGAATAACAATTTTCTAGTTGATGACGTTTCGACCCCCTTGGAAAGCCTTTTTCAAGTCAAAGGGCATAGTTCGGAATGTTTGTGTAATCAATTATTGGTCGTAAGGGACATCTGCTCTCTATCCACTCTACCAAGGGCTATGGTATGGTCTGAGGACACTGATAGAACCAGTCCCGCACTGTTCTTTTGTTCATTCGTGGTGAAATGAGTGTCACAAAAATATAGCGTTCTTTCCCGTTCGACAGTTATAAATGAAAGTCCGTTCACTGGAACAGCTAACCTTGTTGTGATTATAGTGGACCCACGTGACTCGTCTTGGTCATGCTTTAACTGATTCAGTATTGTAATCTGGAACATCATAAAGTTTTTGATTAGTTACCGGTAACTGGCCGTTCAACGATATAGGTTCTCTGTTCAGTTTCCGTGATATTTCATACTATTTATCTTTCGAGGTTTCATTCATTGCCGGTTATGTGTTAGATAAGTTTTCTTGACTTCAGTAGTTCGTGTTCTATTGGGGTTCGTGGTACAGATTATTGGTTTTGTGTTATATGAGAAAATTGGAGGATTTGATTTGTGTATATATGATGAATTCGTCCTGTAAAGGTCGTGGGTATTATGTTTGAGTTCTGTCTTTGAGGTTTCCGGTTGGATCCCTAACTGGGTCGATGAATTCACACTGCTGATGAAACCCAATCAGGTGGAAACAGCTGTCCCTTGTTTCTCAGATCATAAATCATTTATATGACGAATTCATCCTACAAACAAATCAAATCTTCCATCATTACTATACAAAAAGTAATCAAGTTCTGACAGTCTCCAACCGAGTCCTAACCGTGCATGCTAGTGCTGAGATAAGCGAGAACTAACACTCGCAACAAACGCACATAGCTGGGTAAAGCAATGTCGCGTATATTCGAAATGGGAAATTGTCTGATCAGCCACCCGGGGGTCGAGTGTGCAGCATGATTACTCTCTACCTGCGATGTCCCGGATTCTATCCCCATGTGTATTTTGTGCCAGTTTGGTGGCCAAATTGTGATTGTTTATAATGCAGCACGATGTTAACTTTCTGCCTTAGTGCTCAGGTCGCAGATTCTGTAAACGGAAAGCTATCCTTCCCATCGGAATTACAACCCCAGGGTCCAGGTCTTTTATTCGTGAGGCGTGATGTTCGCGACAAGATCGTGAATATCGGTTTTCCCACGCCCTTTAAATATAGTGAAAAATTGGTGGTCCAGTGGGCATTAGCCTTGCGCTCTACCAGTGTGGTCCGGGGTTTGATTCCCAGGTGGGTCGATAGAATCGCACAACGAATGAAATTTAAACGATTCGAAGCGCTGTGCAGTACTGTCTAACATTCCATTTCACGTCGTATCTGTTCCGTTCACTACTAAAATCAGCAGAATTTCTAATGATATTATCTACTCATGTCATGTATAATAATGATAACACTTGGTGTGAAGGTTGTACAATAATCCTGCAATGAATTTGAATGAATGTAGTTCCGCACTATTGTCGAATGATTCATTGGGGTAAATTTACCATGTAACCAGAATGAAGTTATAGCTTAATTTTGATCAAATGACAGTACCTTTTAAACCTTTTTCAGATTGCAGAATGACGGTATCTATTCGAAAAAATCTCTCACGTGTTAGTGCTACGAAATGAAACCCAAAGTAAGAAACTGCCAGTTTTTCAGGTTTAATCAATATATTCCCCTTTTATACACACACACACAATCCGTTCTAACCAGGTTGAAGCCGGTTTAAAACCGGTTTGCGGTTGGTCTAGGAAAGCCAGTCGACCAACGAAAAAAAATGATGGTCACCATGACAGCCAAACTTCTAATTACATCACAGCAAACGGCTGTTATTGACCAATAGGATAAAGGGACGCAAACAGCAAATTGAAATCCTCAAACACAACGGTATACGCTCGATCTCACTGAGGACTGGCCTTTCCCCGAAGTCCCGCTGATATTGTTGCCTATTTGGGCCATGAAAAGTCTCCGACAGACACTTCCAGCTCGGAGAACTCACTATAACCAACATGGAAACATCTGATTCCGCGGTATCTAACCCACAATTGCTGTACACAGAAGAGGCTTTTTATCTGATAGAGTTGGTTGTTTATTTTCTTCTCAAATGCATGTGCTACGCCATTTAAAATATTCTTCGTTGAATTAAGCAGATGCGAATTAAGTCTTGATAAATTCTAAACACGTTTGCATTGCGATTAGAATGGTTTCATCCTGGTGCTTACTCTTTCCTAATTCTGAACTCTCTGCTTTAGGAACGAGCTTGAGTATTCCATGGAAGTACTGATTGGTGTTTGGCAACAATGCGAGCCCTCCAATACACACATGCACGCAGTTCAAAAGGAAGGATGCTTACCCGGAAGAAAAATGCTCGAAGCACGTCTCCGGCCCCCCCCCATGTATACACACACACATACACACTTCGCACAAGCATAGAAGTAAATTATGCTTTGCAGATCAAGCCGTGATCACCTACTACGTCAATCACTTATAATTGTTAAATGGAAATTCGTCGTGTATACAGCAAACGAAGCGTGAACTGCGAAGCTAAAATGCCCTGGACAGCTGTTTCGACCTGGTTGGGTGCGAATCCATTGACCATACTGGAGATCGAACCCGGGACTTGATGGGCAGAACAGAAGCATGCTACCCCCTACGCCACCGGACAGCTGATCAGACCGTTTTTATATAATCATAATTGTGTCAAGGAGATTTGTGATTTTAGTGATAAAGCAATACCCGTTACAGGTCATCCAACGCAGTAAAAAGTCCATGAACTAAGCATCGCCAGAACTATTTTGTTCTATACAAGGTACCCGAACTTCTGCCTCACGTGTATTCCAGTTCTCAAATCCTTTTTGGTATGTTACTTTGTATCGGATAACCTCGGATATTCTGTTCATTTACAGAAATAGTTCAATGTTTTAAAAATGGTTGCGTAGGGCTTTACGGTGATAAGCATACTGTTTATGATGGTCGGAACGATGATGCAGTTAAAAGTGATGTCAGCCGGGTTCGAATTTGCGTTGCATTGTTTAAATGGATTTGACTTTCAGTTTAACACGGCCCAAGTATTCTTTTCATCATTCAGCCACTGCGATGATCTACGCTTAGAGATTCACTAAATTTGACTTATGATTATGTGAGATTGTATAATCCTTTGTTCCCAATCAGTCCTCTCTGATATTCATTCTTGCTTTCCATTGTTGCTGTAGCCCTCAACTGTTCCACGAAACAAACTCTTGTGCTGAATGCATAATGGCGTTCGATTGACTTCTAAGCACTCAAAGAGCACGAAATCGATGCGGTAGTTGCTGACTAGGGATTTGACTTATACCATGGGAAAGTAAATTAGAGGATGGCAACACAAGCAATGTTTTCTCCACGATGCTTCATCGGACTGTTCAGATGGCATGGGGAGGCCTCGTCTAAGGCCAGCTATGACACCTTCGATATTCCGATAGTTCGTGTTGTGAGCTACAGTTCTGATAACTCTGTAAACATAATGAATAACGAATAAATCAATCGGTGCCCTAAAGGGACAAGTTGTTGCGCATCAACAGTATTTGCACAGAACAAATTGCAGCAGAAATCCTCAACTGTTCACCGATACTGGTTACAAAAATTCACAAATCGACTGAAGTTCAAGGCTGAATGAGCGAATCGTTTTGATGTACTCAAAGCTGCTCAGATGTCAAACTTGAAGCGATGAAAATATCGTCACCCAACACATGTGTCTACAGAAATTCAATTCCTATTGTCAATGACCATATACAACGTCGTGTCTGTCTGAGCAAGTTGCTCTGTTTCCACTGATTTTGTGAACGATCGTGTGAAGGACTTGCTCCCTGAACCTGAATCTTTGCAACTAGCAAAAATAACTTGTATTATATTTGGATATTCCTGTGGTTTGGTTTCTACATTTCATTCTGCATTTATTTATCCGTACTGAATTCGTAAATCAGACTAGAAATAATTCGAGGGTGTAGTTGAGTAACACGAGACAAACGATAGAAAAACTAACCACTTAAGATGCACAAGTCGAGGGATTCATTCAACTGCAGCTCACAAAGAGCTACGATGAAAAAAGGTTAAAAGATTTAGTTATTTTCAAACTAAGTTAGGATTTTCAGGCAGACATACAGAATTTCCTCACTTACTTGATGTAGCTTCTGGGAAAAAATCGACCTGGTATTTTGTTCGAGTTGAATATTGGGGATTTTTGCTGCTTGGGTGTAGTCTTTGTCGCAAATATTGCTACTGTCAAAGTGCATTTTTATGTTCACCATGGTAACAGTTGCAAACAGCAAGTAAACATTAATTAAGTACACATTTATTCTAAATATGAGTATGAGCGATCGAATTAGTTAGTGTTTCTCATTCTGTTAAAATGCATTGCTTACTCAAACTATGACCTACATTATCATTGTATGCACATCCGAGGCGATAGCTATCCAAACCAAAAACAGTTTGTTCGGGCCTGAGATGAAGACTCTCCCCCCCNCCCCCCCCCCCCCAAACCCCATGGAGACGCGCCAATGAGATGAAGATCAGATAAACAATATTAGCATACGTTCTGTACTTGGCGTGATACGATCAAAACCTAATTGAAAAACCCAAACAACTCTGTATTCGTAATGACCAGTTGAAAAATTCATTAAAAAACAGCTTTAATCGCCTACCGGACATTGTTTCCAATGTGGCACTGGGCATTTGTGATATTTCTGAAAATATTGGGAATCAATAAAGTATGACCCGGAGTTAAAATATTGAATAAAAGTTTTTAGCATATTCTTATCCAAACGTAGGGTTGCATACTACTTGCCATATCCCCTGGTCGCTGATAGCACCAACCCTTCCGAAAATTGCCCGCACACTGTGGATGAAGTAGGTTCCTGTTGGCTGACCAAACTGCCGTGGAAGAGCATTGGAACAGCCTGAGTTTGGTCGGCGCACCAAAATGCCGAAATTTTCGATTTGGTTTCCTGAACGTAAGGAGAAAAAGGGTGGATGACAATACAATGGTTTGTTATGCATCGCACGTATGGCATTTGTTACCGCGTCCAGCTCTATGACGGTTGTCGAGCTGTATCGGAAGAGTGCCACCGCTACCCTAGAGGAGACCGTGGTTAAGCGGTCATTCGGCCCGCTGTGATAGTTCCAAATGAGTGTGTTCAATTATCGGACGGTACTTCTTCATATACCGCAGTTGGTAGTCACTGTTTCTACTTTATAACTGTTCAGCTAACGCAAAATGTTGAACTAACTGGCTTTCAGGGTTGAGAGATTTTTGACACTCCAATGGTCGGCAGTGAGATAATCTCTGGCATGATGTCTCCTCGCAGCCCAGTCAGTGTGTAAACAGAACGCGAGGCTTGTCGTGAAGCCTGTATCATACGCAGCTCTAAACCTTGCATGTCGAAGTAAGGACTACGGGGGCGCAACATTGTTTGGTGCCTAACAGCCGGATGAACCAATGTGGTTGAAACATTTTGGGTTTACTATAGTAATCTATGCATTTTAATATGCAAATTATAAATGAAACAACCGATGATCGCTGTTTGTGCTCTTCGCATTTCCTTCACATATTTTCATCGGCGAAACCAAGGGATTGTGTCTCATTACTCTGTTGAGTCATATGTTCACACATCGCAGAGCTGTCACCAGACATGTGGGTGTATAGAAGGATATCGTTAGACAAGCGATAACCCGCCATGATCCTCGGACTCCGTCGCTATCCGTCCCCTATCGTTCATTGGCTAAGATGGAACCGACTTTTCCACGGTTACTGACTCTGGTGGTTCTGTTCTTACCCAGGATCTGGAAAGAGGTCAGGTAACACTTGTTGCAGAAATCCAAATGACTGAGCGCGGTCGGCTATAACTTTCATTGATTAATTTTTGCTCTCAACAAGAAGGAACACATCACTGATCGGTTTAAAACAACACAAAATCGAAAGAGAAAGGATTATCTGAAACTACATGCACCAACCACATTACTATCGATTCCCGAAAAAGGAAGAACAACAGCTGCCAAAATAATTTGATTTACCAATTGTTCAAAATCGATCTCCGTTCCTCAGAGGTTGTAGACCAGAAGGATAATTGTTCTCGTTCAAAGTTACTTACTGACTACCTTTATTGTAAAAGATTGCCATACATCGCTTTCCAAAACATGTAAATGAGGATCGCTTGTGGTGAGAGCAGCTCATGACGTGCGATTCACGTATTTCTGTGCACAGGGCGCAGATACCTCTTGTTATCTGGAAGCTAAGCTTGCTTTAATTGGTTTATTTTTCAGTCTGGATGCACTAAAAGGGTTTCAGTTTTGTCACGTTGGTAAAGGAATGCACTTTGCATAATGGGCTGTCAATATGGGTGTGGCTGGAAAACAGTGATTCATCTATAAACCGTGTGAGTGTCATGACAATGTTTCACTGGTGGTCAATATGCAGCAGCGTAACGTTTTTAATCTGGTCAGTCCAATAGATCTGTATAAGGCCCAAATTAATTTTCGATGCAACTGTCCCTGAGGTATTCATCAGTGAGGTTTTGTTGATATAGAAAGGAACGGTTCTTTTCTTTACTACTTCTGTACACACCAACGCACCCGCTGCACTACCGAATACTTGTAACATTCGGTATCAGTAGTATTCCCGGTAGAAAAAGAAACAGCTATACATATTGAACCTTACAGTATCTAGACTGAATGTTGCTCTCCTTTAAATCATGGAAAGTATTGGTGATCTTTCTTGGATGAGGAAATGCGGAGTTGCTACTGGCAGGGGTTCTTAGGTATCCCTTAACTGCACAGTTGCCTGACAATAAGCGGATGGGGTACTTACATCACAGAGCCGAACCATTGCCGTTGGTCATTCGAGAAAAGGTTTTTCAATACACACTCCACTGTGTGATAAAAAAAGAAAACAATACGCTCTAGAGTCAGGAAAACTTACTGTTTGTGTATGAGAAATGGTAATATAATTCCATTAAAATTAAATTTGCGCATTGTATGTGGTGCCGATAAGTTTAAGGTGGGGATATGAGGATTTGCAGCAATACTAGAGTAGGTGAGCTATTGCTGTAGACTATGTATATATATATATACCAAAGTAAGTAGCATCTGAATGACTGGACAAAATTTCCCTGGAAGCACAAGACCGGTTTCGCGGTTTTTGCCACTCGTCAGGTATGAGTATTCGATAATCGTTTGTCAGTTCATTTATATACTTGTATCCAGGAAGTATATATATATACATATATACATATATATATATATATATAACCAGCCTTTACAGATAAGGCACCAAAATAACCATGGGTTTAAGAAAGATGAGGAAAATAAATCGGTCAACTTGAGGAACAACAGAATTTTTGTTTGTTTTCTGCAAACCATTTTGAGCGTTTTAATGATTTTTGGTGGAAAAAATTGCGATCGCACATAGAATTGGGTTCATCCAAATCACTGACTTCGGTGCGATGCCATATCCCACGGTGTCTCCAGGTAAGACATCCTAAATTTCTCGGGCGTTAGCCCGGAAAATCGGAAATTTCCAAACAAAGCCAAATCCGAGCACAAACACTTTAACTCTCTAAGCCACGTCATAGCCTGCTCAACTCGCTGCTTCTTCCAACCCGGAACGATGTCTGTGAATAGTGCATGGTGTGGCAGACTTTTCTTAGGTATTCGTTGGACGAGCCATAGTCACCTGCGACGATACTGTGAAATTATTTTGCTCAGTGGATCACAAATCGTCTGAACTCATCTTTATTGAAGAAATGTTGATAATACGTAAAATGCAATCAAGCACTGTTTCGGTGGCGGAAGCATGATGTGGTCCAAGAAGCTATAACATACCCATCACGCTTTTAATCAGTTGATCGTAGGCGCTTTGTTTGAAATAGAAAAAGTGGTTATCGGAGTGTACACAACTGGACCGACACTTGCAATTTACAGCTCCCTGATGTGAACACCAAATACTACATCTAATTGATTCTGGTATTGTCAAGGTAGCGCGGCACGTTCGGAGTTTGTCAAGCTGTATATGCAGAGCGCCAAAAGACAAATATAATTTGTCACAACAAGCCTTTTGGTGGTCTGTTAAAACATGTCCAATTTCGCTTATCCCTGTTACTTGTAGGAAAACAATTTATAAATGAGTGGTTTTCCCGTGACAACCGGGTAATGAACAAAACCTGGGACCGCCTTTGAATTATGTTGTTCCTTAATAGATCCATCCACTTGGCACCAATGGTTAGACATGGTAATAGTCAGTCATTCGCCAGTGTTGGACCAACTGGCATCGAATCGATTTTGCATAGAAACGGTCAAACTAACTTGAGCAACAGATACCCGAGTGATCATATTAGGGACCGAAGATAGATCCAAGTGAAGCACAACATTATAATGTGATTTAATAAGACAAACAAACAAATCAAGATCTTAGTTCCATCTAATATTATCATCGGGAACTGCTTAATACAGCAAAGGAAAGCAGAAACAAACACTAGCATATAAGCAACAATGACAATCCATACAAACCGGTTATGTCGGTAGAAAAGCATAGAAAACTAATTCGTTAGTTTACTTTAAAAAATCAGTAGTAAACCCACGCGCTTGATCAGAAAAACAGCAGAAGCTTTCGCTGTAAAGTGCAGACCAAACGGGTCATATCCGAAAGGTTCAAGGTGATTGAGAGAATGAAAATTGAATAGACAGCTGGTGCCCGAGTGAGTGGTAAAGTGAGATCACAACTGGCACGATTTTCCCGAAATCACGTGTGTGGTAATCGCGGTCCTATTTCCATTCTAGTGAAGGTAAGATTTCTTGGGCTACGTACCACAGTGTTTCAGTATTGGTTCTCTGTAGTCCCATTGTGAAAATGGAGGGAATAGAGTTTAAATCTCTGATTCACAAACGGTTGATGTTTATGATAATAACTTACTATGATATCAAGATCGGGAAATATAAATCATTAAGTATTGGGAAACGCAATTATTATTTCTTCAAGGATAAGTTTCACCGTGTTTAGTACCTATAACTATATCTGATAATGCATTATCTTAGACAATTTCAATCATTTAGAAGAAGGAAAAAAGCATATTGTTTGTTCTCCAAGGTGTTTTTTCTCTGTGTGTATACATCACCGATTGCTTCACA
>UZAN01044633.1:0-12634 GCA_900618425.1 Echinostoma caproni | reverse complement strand
CGATTGCGCAAAAGATGTATCGAGTGTGGTGTATTCTATGAGTTCTCTGTTCAAACGCAGGTCCATAAAACTATGTTCCTTTCCGGGTAGATCAATAAGATAATGATTTTGCAAGTGTGTTAATTAAAAAACCAAAATTACTTTCGTAATTCTATTCGTGAAAGAGTATCGCTCAATATATAATCTGCATAACAAAGACGAGTATATCAATCGAGCGTCACCCACTGCTGTAGAAGGGTAGGCATTAGCGCAAAGCAAATTAACACGAAATGTCTTTATAATTTTGTCTTGTGCAACTGAGACAGGTTAGAAGACTGACTACTTCCATGTCCTGGCGTCATTCTGACGCTGAGGATTTTTGTACCAAACGCGAACCGGAGACATTTGTAAGTGGCTTCGAAAGAGAGTAACCCGGCTAAACCTGTTGTTGGAACAGACATATTAGGTTTTCTCGGGAATGTTTCGGTCAGGCTGGGTAATCTGTTTATTGTGTTGTATTTCTTACGCACCAACCAAACCAACCATAATGTAATAATCCTATAAAATAAATCTATTATATGATTGTGAGCGGAATACTGGGGGATTGTCTAGGCCAAGATAGATGAATGATTTTGGGGAAATCAAAGGCGGAGCATTGACCAAAGTCAAACTCACCCGAAAATGGAGTTCCTGGATATTTTTAGATCATTCATTATATAACTGCATGGTTTTCAGGAAACAGACTAGTACGATCAGATCCCTAGTCATATTAAATATTGTGCAACGTGTATGCTGAAATCAACTCCTCTTTCTTCTCTCAGTTGAGTTGAAACTGCTAAGAAGATTGCTGATTACCTGAACCGAGCCGGGGTCATCTATCTCCGGATGACGAGTTACCCGAATGATACCCTATCATTCCTAAATTCAACCAAATGTCTATTTCCCTTTGTCGATAATTCATCCAATTGAATACGATGCTGACCTCCGTGGTATGAACGCATAGTTTAATTGTTCCAATTTTATGAAGAGGTAGAAGAGCAAACTATAGCCATTGCACATTCATCTAAGTCATGCATCTGTTTCCCGATTGATGTATTTTTAGGTTAAAATAAAAACGTGTTTTAAATCCAATCTCCCCGGTTTTGAAGCATTTCATTTTAATTCACGGAATTCCGATCGCGGTAAAATGTGAACGGTTTTCTTTGTTGCTTCATGATCACCTTTTCATACTCAAACGTGTAGAAGATCCGTTACTTGAGAGACACAACTAACTCGCGTTCAAGCAAACAGAAGCAATAATTTCTTTTTATGGGCCAATAATTGAAACGGCGTTAAGCTGGGATCGATCAGACACGAATCGACTGAAAGATACCCAAATGAGAAAAAGTTCCACAATTTGTTTAGTGCCTCTGACTATTGCCTCGGAAAAAACAGCATTTCAATTCAATTCCAAACCCAATCACCCCGGTCACCATGAAAGGACGCATTACAAAAAAACGAATGGAAAGCTGTAATTAGAAAATCATTGCAAACTCTAATCAGCCAACGTTTGTTTTGCATGAAAGGTTGCCCAGTTCTGATTGGTGATTTATTTCGTAATTCAAACCCATCACGGTACCTACCCTCCCTTAATTGGATTTTTGTCACAGTTTAGCTCATGCAGTTGGACGCAACATTGATCCCCATTAGGTACGATCCGCAAACTATAAAAATTTGATCCCTGCCGTTATCAGTAACCGAGCGTTTTATGGTAATCGCTCAAGCAAATTGCCTGTCTCCCATAATAGTCTCGTGGAAAAACAACTGCGTGCAATCGTGGAGGGGGGGTGCGTGTTTATTTACGCCGAATACTTGTTGGTTTGTTGTCATAATTATTTGCAGTGTTGATCCATATCCACTCAGATTGTCCATGTCAACCCTTCACAAAACGACAGCACACAGAAGAATCAAGCGGTACGGACCGTGCTAAACATCACGAGGTAGAATCCAGACAATACCCATGTCTCGACAAAAATTATCACGTGAAGGGAAACATTTCTTTGCACTATAGAACGGTTCTAATTTATGATGAGTATTGCTGAATCGTACGGATTGGCAATACTGGCACCTGTGTTTTACATCGAAGAATATGTGTCACTTCTTGACGCAATTGTTATATCATTTGCACACTACCTTGTCGAGGTGGAAACATTTTATGAGCAACCGTTATACCTTGGAGCTGACCAATCACTTCAAAGTGATATGTAATACGTAAACAGGTCACAAGGCTGCCTGATCAAAGGCAGTTTCTCTAAATGAGTAAATTCTTCCAGTGTGAGGTAGATCACAATTCCGAATTAACTGATGTGATGTCCTAGGGCCTGACGGTTATCACCCCAAAATACGTTTTGCCACATTGATCATCCACAAAAGCTGGAGAAGAAGTTAGTGACGCGGTGTTTTCTTCTGGGACGTGAAAGATTTATAAAAATTAAGACCAACATTCGAACGTAATCGGCATCACTAAGTTGATAAAAATAACAGTAAACAATAAACATTAGTTGAATAATGCAACGTAATAGAGAGTTTCAGCTACATGTATAATTCGTTTGTCGTGCCCATTCAAACTATTCAAACTACGCAATTGGTATACCCTGGTTCTGAGATTTGTGAAATTTAACTAGAATGGATGCGATCCGCTTCTATAGATGTGTGTTCTGGATCTATCCAATAAGACGATAAATCAGGATTATTTGCGTTCTCCAAATGGCATTGCACATGACCACTTTATCGACTGGGTTGCATTTTTCAATGAAAATTTTGTTAGGGGAAGGAATCCGTGTTATTAACATCCAGTCTGAGGTATAATTATTAGTATGTATCGCTTAAAACGTTCACTTATCCACCATAAATATTTCCACTGTCACAATTTATTAGTCAATCAGTTTACCATTCATCATGAGCTATAAAGATAGCCGTGAAAGAATGCAAAGTAACTTGAATTGGTAAACACGCAAAGTACTTTATCGGTGTTGTTTTGACTCAGTGTTTTCGGTCACATGTGAACACTTAACCGGTGCGTTGTTTGAAGGCTGCTGTGATGAAAATTGCAAATACAGGTCACTCGTGAAAAGTATTTTAGTTCCATTCTGAATCAAGAAAACTGTGCAAATTTGGTTCGTGGTATAAAATACGAATATTGAATGAGGGCACAGTGAAACACTCCATGCAAAAATTAACTGCTCGCCCTTCCGTGAAGTAGGACTTTACAGCAGTGAAGTCCTCATGGTGGAACTGGATCATCGAAAACCACAGTGAAGACGGATTGATGGAAAATGTCGTACATACGAAATACCGTCACTTTTACAACTTCGCCGAAGGCATTTCCATAAAAGAGTTTGACTTCTACATCAGCTACAAGTAACTTTCAACTGAGATCAATAAAAAGCAGCATACTAGAACGGTAACTTTTCCCGAATACAGTGGCTATACATTTCAATGACTGAAAACAGAAGAAATGTTTCGTGAACCAAGGATTTGAGATCATCGGTGCTCGTCGAATGATGGGCCAAGGTCGAGTGATTCATAGAGCTAGGTGTTCCGTCAGTGGATGAAAATTAACTAACGAATTTCCGGTCACTGGCAGAATGGACCAGAATAAATGCTCAAGGTTTCTTGACAGAAGATGCACATCAAATACTGGTTATCCGAAAGGTGTGTTGGGTACCGCTTTTTCAGCTTTCTGGTTGGACCCAACAGTAACTACTCAATTCCAACTATTGCAGATAGTACAGTTTGATCAATAGCGTACAATAAGAATTTATGTCAAACGGGAGTTATGAAAAACGCGAATTAGAAATGTTCTGTACACAAAAATGATCCTGGGATCAAGTTTTGTCACTATACTGTAACGTGTGTGAGTTCTGAGTTCTGAACGCCGTGACGATGGTTTTCCATGAAAGAACTGCACTGTGGAAATAATTAAACAGCATATGTTCAATCGTTTGGGTAAAATGAGTAAAATTAATTACTGTCCGGAATCGCGAATAGCAGATAAACACTGTTCGCTAAAACTGAACTGTAAGTCCACTCCCATTCCCACGGAAAGTTTAAAAATTGGTTTTTGGTCTCTGTCAATCCTCAGACAGTTCCCTTTTCCTTATCCCAAGTATATTTTTTGTCACCATCGCCCTGTTTTCGAGCTTATTCCATCGCTTTCCCACTTGAATGAGAACAGGCGATTGTGGTGCGACACGGGTTCTTTTCATCATTGGGCACATTTACCCCGTTTATGAGTGGGTAATTATGCGCAGGTAACTGGTTTCCTTCTAAGTCGCCTTGGTAGTTGTGCTCAACTGTGGCAGCTTGTCCAATTAGGTCTTCGACAAACGCCTAATCATCGGCGATTCTACCAATACGTTTTAATCTTCCAACCAGTTGGCTACCAGACACAAGTTTACCGATGGATACTAATGAAACTCCTCGATCGAAATTCATTTTCACTACATCTTCAAGACACTGTGTTGCCGGTGGTCAGATAGCGCAATAAGTCATAGATATTGATCATGATCTATTCCACTGAAGTTCAAAATAGGTATATATGAGAACCTATGGGTTACCTTTGCGTGTGATTGGTACTATGTGCAAACAGTGCGTTTGAAGTATCAAACTACTCGATATGTTTGTATAAGGACTTCCATGTATTGTGTATTCCGATTACCCGACCAATAACCTTCACATTTGTGACAATCACCCAAACTCAAATGTGTATTCCCCCTGGAAATGTGGCGAAGTGTTTTGTAACTTATGCCTTATATATTCCTCAATATAACCGTAGGTAAATATGTATACCTATTTGAGCATGTTTACCCAAAGGTTTATTATACATACATATAGATATATATCGAGGATACTAGCGATGAAGTGTACGCAGAATTTCATAAGCGATGATCCCGTCTCCCAGTAAGAACGTTACTGCCATTGACTAAAAATGTGATATTTGTATGACTAAACGTGGAGCGAAATCTACGATCTGACGGTACGGTATATTGACAAGTAAAAGCTACCTCAGTGGGTTCACCAATTTCTGGCCTCCTGGTAGCTGCCTAAGAATTTGAGGAATACCTTTCTTACCCTTGGGTCTCATACCTGCAAGGTATGTTTACGGTGCTACCAGCAACAAGACTTTGGAAATTCCGTGATCATCCAAATTAGGGCTATGCTGGAACTTGTGTTCTGTGTCCTGACCAAATTCCAACCGCCAAACTACGGAGTGGGAGTAAGATCTGCCCAGCTCATGCGAATATAAAGATTCCCCCCGATTATCTAAATTTCAGATAGGAAAATTTTCCGCTTTACTGGAAAATACGAACAGGAACTAATCGGAATATCGGTTACATTTTTATGACATTATACGCAGGTTCTGTAAGAGTCAGTCAGTTAGAAGAAGAACTCACAACTCTCAGGAACGGTACACTAGAAATTATTTTGAATCCAGTCTCCGGTCGTCAAAGAAATGAGAATCATCATCTTTTTTATTTGGCTACAAATGACAAATGACATTGAACCATTCTGGATTCTGTTTGTCAGTTGTATGAAATTGAACGTCCTGAACATAGACAAGAAGATAACAACTGCGCGTTTTGTTCTGCACCTGAAGAACTCGCGTGCGAATGCCCTGTCTTTATGCTTGGTGCTAATGTTTTCAGCTGACTTTGAAGTTCAGTTCACTTTAGTTTTGAAATCCTTGAATCCGAACTCAACTTCACTGAGTTGTCACTCGAATTGTCCATCTGGTCGTTCACCACCAAAAATTTGGTAAAGTTCAACTGTACGAGCATGGGAAGGAAAATCTCTGTCTCTCGATTCATTTTCAGTCAGATCATGTGATTCATTTTCCACCACTAGTTGAAGACGTATTCCAACAACTAATTAACCATTGTAAATCAGTTACTACACATAATCCTACATCCAATATCCCCGCAAAGCGCATTTTGATTATCAAATCACGCGCACCTAGGCATATTTCAATACTGACTAGACCAGAACTGGTAAGGCTAACAGCAAGATGTAAAACAAAGTTAAATAGGATTCGTTGTATTATTTGTAGACGCATAACGCCTATCTGGGTTATCTCATCTCGTCTTGATGATGGCCATTGGTCTTCGGTAAGTCGAATCTGTAAAACTGGCTGTCTAAAGCACACATCCAGAGTATTTCCTTCAATTTATTATCTCCCATCAAGGAACCAATTATGCAGAAGTGTGATCGTAATGCGTGCATGCAAATAAGTAGATGTAGCACCTTTTCATCAGAAGAATGCAGCGTCACTTCTGGCTAGATTCAAACTTCTGATAAACGGCTTTTTCTCGAATTGGAGCATTTATAACCATGGGAACTATCATTTCACAGGAGAATGAAATGCATTTAGATAACTCAGATAGTTATCTGTTATATAGACGGGATCGGTTATTGCAAATCTACAGATACGTCCGGAGGCTCGATCACAGGCAAAACAATATTGAATGAAACAATTATTGTCCCTTAGAAATGGGACAGTCAAAGAGAACTATTTGTTCCCATCCTATCCTGCCGATATCCTTCCATGGCCTTCACGCCATTACGTTATCAGCTATTCAGGCATTGAGCATACGATGAAAACGAAGCTCTTCTTTTAGTTAATAATGTCATAGCAGTTAGTGTTAAGATCAGCATAGGAAACTAGAACTAAGACGAATCTGGATCTGTGATATCTGAATGAGAAAAGAGATGAGATTGATCTGATCTGTCCCGATGGTTAAAAAGATTGCATGATGCTCTATAGATTCACACTGATCAAGACCTATCTAGTGACAGATTGAACAATAAACAGTATTAACTTTGCTCTAATCAACTTGGCCGTCATTTGGTTCGTTACTATGCATTTATAGACACGCGTTTATCGTAGTCTCGGAGCTTGAGGCAACACCTCACGTTGCTGCGTAACAGGTTTTCCTAAGTATCAGAATATCTTCTCTTACCCGGTCTACCGCATACAGGTATGCACCACAAATAGTCTATATTTGGAGCTTTTTTACGACATATCAATGGATATATATATATATACGAAACATGTCGAAGTTTTCATTACGGTAAAAAGGTCTTTTTATCACTCTCAGCATGACGATATGCATCAGTTAAATGTTTTGCTACAAATTGTATTTCATTTTCAATAATGCTTGCTTTTTCACAGTCACTTGATATGCAATAATGTCTTCCTGTGTTTTAAGCTGATAAAAGCAGAGTATGGAAATCAAATATTGCTTACACGATTGCAATAGTTCGTTGGTAGGGTTTCCTCCATAGATTTGATCGGTGACAGTTCTAGAAACCTGGGGTATTTACTGACTACTGTCTATGATTATCGAGTTCTGATGGTTTCGATGATTCAGTATCCTCATGGTGAGTGATATGCCCTATCGCGTGAATACAAACAGCTGCTGGATTATACGGGTTGAAGGTTTATTCTGTTATTCAGGACGTTGAACAGGTATCGTAGGTTGGCATTGTTGGAACAACTGTTCTGCAAACCATTTCATTAAGGGTTCATGGAGTGAATGCTTTTGTTGCACAGATGGATGAATCCCGTATTACGGTTCACGTGGAAGCCAAAATCGCCTCAGATTGACAACCACTGGGAAAAAACAGTTATGAAAAGTTATCGCGTCCGACCGAAGGTCATGAAATCCGAACGCTTAAATAGCTGTCCTTTTGGGTCCCTTTTCCGGAGCAATCACGTGGATAGAAGAAAATAAAGGTTTGGTCTAACCTGGTAAAAGTACATCGTATTATATGTCGATCAGGAATATCCAATTCCTTATCATCATAATTACCATTTCCTTGAAACAATAAATATATCGCTCAAATAAGGAAAGTAATCAGTGAGTTATGAGGTTTGAGAGAATACATATCCTGTGTATTCGTTGGGAGAATAATCGATCAGTGAATATTTCAATTTAATATTGCAGCAATTTGAAAGATGAATAACTGGCGCGGGCATTTTGTGTCGGCAAAAAGTGTTATTACGCAGAACCAAATGAGATACTTCGATTTTCGGGAATCGCCTTTCTTTCGCTTGATTCTGAGTACTGACCCGCACTCTCAAACTGGCCTACCTCTCTGGCATTACAGTAGCAATTTGGCAATTATTCAAAAACAAAATTTTCTCGATCACATTTTGGGAATCGAAGTCACCTGAACAAGCTTTCCCATCTCGTGCAAAGCCAAAACTGTCCCGAATTTTGATAAACATACATGAACACTTTTTATTCTGTTCCCAGCTATATATCTGGTCAAATTCCCCCAAAAATGTTTTGATGATGAAGTTTCGTGGTTGACTGATTGCTAAATTTTCTAGAGGCAGTAGTACATGTGTGGACGAGAAACTACATCGTGAGGTGATAGGAGTTAAATAAAATGCTTTCCTATTTGGTGAACGGTACTTGTTGCACATCCGTCCCGTCCCTCGAAAGCCGATCTGGCATGTACAGCATCGGCCGTGGTATATAACACGATCCTTTAATTTGGCAGACACTTACTCATTTTGGTATTTCTAGTTGTTTGGAACTACAGTGGATTTGAACCCCTGTACATTTCTTGATCCAACAATCCATAACCAATCGCTACACTACTTCACCATAGACAAAAAAGTATAAAATTAAGCCCTTGTTGCCAGAACTGGTGATGTATTCTTAATTAGGAAACTTGAAAATATCGAAAGCTTTTCTGCGAAGTATCCTTCTAAGGAATCATGTTCGGAACAAGAGTGTTATGCAGCCACGTGTGTTGTTCACAGATTGATACCCGCTCTCCATCATATCATGTTATCAAACATGTCGTGGTAGTCGATCGTTTGTGGCAAATGTGGGACTGTTATCTGCCATGAAACCATCACCACCATCGGGGGCCCTCCCGATAGAGAACGTAAGCTCAGACGAGTTTCTAACAGGCACTTGATGTTCGTTCAAGATTCCCGAAATAATCAACTGTAAACTGCAAATGCATCGATCACAATATCGTTGTACACAACGGACAACCGCATGTGTAGCGATAAGGCCGAATTTCACCGTTTTCCACCTGGAAAAGGAAAGTGGGTCGCTAATCAAAAACAGGCACCTATAAGATAATTTCGGTTGAATATACCAACGAAAATGTTTTACTAGACAAATAGTTGGCTGGTCAGCACAGCTGACAATGCTACCTCCCTACCCTGTTTGTTTTCCTAGGTGCACACTAGTTTCTCCAACAGAAATGGAAACCACGATCAAAGTGTGTAATGCGGAGATTGAGATGTGTAGGCACGCACTCGGACAAACACAACCCAACTCAAGGGGAGATATGTGTCAATCAGTTTTGTCGGCTTTATGGATTGAATTAAAATATGAAAACCAAACGGTTAGACACTTCGAGCGGAAACATGTGCACAATATATGCAAAAATCGTTTCCAAAGCATTGGGCGTTATCTTAGTATATAGATAAATGTGCAATAAAGCAGGTGACCTAGATGCGTTAACCGGTGCCCTGGTGGTACCATCAAACGTTGAAGAGACCAGTTTTGTTCGTCAGTTCGGTGCTTTTTTGGTCTTTTATATCTATCAAGCGTAAATCAGGCATCAGTCGGAATAGGGTAATCTCGGCTGTTCATCTTTTCATGATGTACATCATACTTTTTGTAATAAATACTTTTACGTCCAAAGAGCCTCATAAATTTTCTGATTCCTAAATGTTCAATTACATATTATTATTCTACAGGATATTATTAGGTATTATCGTTTATCAGGAATTCTCTCAAATCCAGATGATTCATGCGCAATAGTTGATACGTTAGTGAGTCCTCAAACGTTTTTAATATTTTATTTATCAACTTAACTTTTAAGAAGGCATCTTACACCTATGAAAACAAATTTTCTCGTTCCTTAGAGGGCTTTCTCGTGGCAAACTTTATATTAATAAGTCAGTTAAATCAGAACGTACAGCTGGTAACGAGTCAATTTGGAAGTTACCACAAAATTTTCATTTTCCTCTCTTTTTGCCACCCTCTTCTAATTGCATATAAATGATGCGTTTATTTAACAATAGAGAGCCCAGATAGATTTGAAAATTCCATGCTGAGGTCTGGCGTCAATCTTTTCTTTCTTAAATCATGTTTCTGACACCATTTAGCATGGTTAGATGGTTATAATAAACCAATTTATTGAAGAGTTTATAAATACCGCTCCCAATGCTGCCTTGAGAACAAGACTGTGCAGCTGTTCACCAACGAAGCATATAGTCTTTGTGGTAGCTTACACAACCCTGATCATCCTGGTACTGTGGGCTAACGTATATGAGGCTATAGTACGTTTTGCTTATTCATATTTCTGTATTTGTCTACCTGTCCTACAGTGGGAACGTGAGCAGAAAAAGTTAGTTCCCATGATCAGTCCATTTGGAGTAGGACTGACTTTTCCTTTCCGATTTTCGTAGTTTTGGTATATCAGGCTACGTTGATCAAGTATACTGTGTCGGCTGTAGTGGATGCAAATTCATCTGTTTGTTATGCACCAGCGACCAATTAATTACACTATCTTATTTATCTAAGAAACTTCAAGTTTTTGTCTACCGTTAATTAAAAATTAGACACTAGAGTTGTTTGAAGAGTCTTATTCAGGATTACCTCAGGCCACCTCATGCTTGACCTCACATACTATGCTTCGACATTTAAAGCTCTTACAAACTATGATGTTTGCCTCTTCATTTCAATTTCCTACAAACCATGGCTTTTCTATTTATAGTGGACATTTCATATGTCAAGTTGAACCCTGGTAAAGCACCTTATTCGGGAATATCAATGACAGCCCTGATCATTTGTTTTGTACACAGTCCATGCGAAAACGCATATTCCAAATATGGTAAATTTTCCCGATAATGGCATGTGCTTAATCGGCTGTCTGTCAAACGTATGGCTCAATGGCAAAGGTTTAGACTTCCGTTTCATTCTTTTACAATAAGCATCTCAGCAGGGGAACAAAACTATGCACTCCTAATGAATCTCAGCAGGGACAAGGCAGCTACTCGGTGTTCTTCATGGACTATCACTTGACGAAGCCCATTTTGACAATAATCGTATCCTGCCTGCGGTGAATGACCCGTTTTAATGAAGGATAAATGCATGTGCCAGTCGGTTCATGTTCGAATTGCAAACCTTTTCAAGCAGAGCAGAAATAATTGCATCGGTGATCATTCAGAATCCTTGGTGCATTGTGACCGAACTTCGTTGGCCGGATCATTTTTCTGTTGCCTTCTGATTTACTTTGACATATGGCCCACCACAATGACTTTAAGGAGATTCTCCATTGCTGTATCGGTAAGCCTCGAATTACCCCCTTTACAATGGACTTTCCAATACCCGAAATATACCAAACCGCAGGAACCGACTCCCGGAACAAAAACTTTATAAATAAGTATTTGTCAAGTAGACGTCCTCTCTGGTTTTCTTGCGTTTCGGTTTACAGATGAGTAGAATACACGAATCAATGGGCTAGATGTAAGCTTCTGTGAGCCACACAACTGGGATGACATAAGCTATCACCTACTGTTCATGTGTGATGGATATCATGGGTTCAAAAGAAACATTAGTCATCTGAACCTTCAATATTTTGCGTTAACTCAGTAGTCCGCAATCTAAACCGAATTTGCATATATGAAATAAATCTGATCAGGGGTGCAAGGCTCACTTGCTATGCAGGCCTTACATTTGTAATTTACGGATCATCACTCATTAGAAAACGCTGTCAGACTCCTTTAGAATTGCCGATGGAGTGGAGATTCGGGGGGGGGGGTGGTTTTATTCTATTCAGCATATCACGTTCCTTATCCCATGACATACGCGTACGTTTTCCCATACTTGTATTGGTTTTATTCACCACTCTCATCCTCCCTTATCTAACGCGTTGATCTTGGTCCAATGAGACCAATAGATCACGTTCGACGAATCTACACGTCTATCTTATTCAGATCTACATCCAGTTGGTCTGTCTATATCATTTCGTTGTTCTATTATGAATAGACAAGCACAAAGTCAGGTCTTGTCTTTATAAGTTAAACGTTTGAGCGAAAATTCAGGGATGATGAATGTACCTCTATGGAACCAACGGTGTGTGAACTAACGTAGAAATACAGTTAGCATGATCAAGCACAATTGTTGAATGATCTTACGACACTACTTGACCAATGCATTTAATTCAAGCAAACTGAACCGCATGGTCGGGTTTCGCTGGACAAACTTCCTAGATGTGTTGTACATTCCAAGGCTCACTGAACCCAGGGGCGGTCTCATAACCGTCTCAGTTTACGTCGCAAGCATCAGTAAAGGAGACTACTAAGCCTTTTTCCAGTTTGTTGATCGCCACGTTATTGCTCTGACGCTAGAGCAGTAGGTAAAACGAGGAACTCTAATGCGATGAACGTATGATATGGATAACTGGATTTGTTAGCAAGGCATCTGGATTAACATGTTTTCCGGTCTCACTAGTACGGAAAAAGTTCTCACTTCTATTTTGCCTGTTCGCCGAGCTAAGCGAATTGTTTGGAAACGTTTCATCACTAGCCGAGGTGACATCATCAGTGCTTGTGAAGTGGCAGTCTTCTGCTTGTATT
>UZAN01044631.1:19401-30265 GCA_900618425.1 Echinostoma caproni | reverse complement strand
TGTGTGTGTGTGTGGATCTAGTGACCGAGAAAAAATAAAGAGTACTGATATTGTTTTGATCAAATGTCCAACATTCCCGATGTGGTTACTAGGCCAGCTGAAGTTGTGAGATGCGAAAGATTTGGGGTTGGGGAGGGGGAAGGCGGAGAGATTTTCGCTCACGGGGACCGATTTGGATCAAGTTGATCCCTCGATGAGGAAATGTCACAGAAACCAAGTGAAGCGCCACTCATCCCTATCTTCCTCAAAGACGTGTGTATACTGACTGGGCAGTGGTCGTGGCATATGAATAAGCGGCATTGGGGTGAAATGTCCTGTGATATTCAGTCTGTTGTGACAGTTTGAAAGAAATGTATTTATCTAAAGAGTTTCACTGCTTGTTTCGTGTAACAGATAGTTAGAACATTGCGGTCTCAAGTTGATTACCACAGGAAATTGAAAATCAATAAGTCAGTGTCAAATTTTGCCTCTGGACCGAATAGAATCAACGAAACGTTTTTGTGGGGGAAAACAGGTTTTATAAACGTGGCTTTGATTTGACGGACGCAATGTGTGATACACACGAGCACAAAACAATTGTAAATTATAGTACTAATAATACTAAGATTAATATTGTGTTCTATCGAATACACCGTTCACTGATCCAGGTACAGGTGAATCGCGGTTGATGTGCATGGCACTTGAAGTTGATCAGTGTGCTTTCACGGAACTTAGCTTGAGCATATCTTCTGTTGCTAAATACCAGATAAAGATAAACTTAACTCAGTGTGGTTTATCATAATCCTGATCGAACTGTTCCCAGTCATATCCCCCAAACAACGTACATTTTGCAGTTTTGGATCATCTAGGTATCTCGTGCTTTGGATTTTCAAAAACAACAACAATAACTACAACGCTCTGAGTCTCAAAAAGAAAAAACAATTTCTCTCACAAAAGTTTAAAATTATACATAAAGGGCCAAGTGAAAAGAATCATGAAATCTCCGGTTATAGACCACTCATACAGGGCCCTTTGCAACGGCCCCGAACCAAATCCAGTCTGGGTTGAAAGCTGACTAAGTTTGCACGCATGCCATGATCATGCGCAAAATAAAAGTCTGTTTTTGATGGGTAGAACACCAGAAAGATCGATTTTAACCTCAATAGATGTAGGGGAATCGGTCACCTGTACAACTGAGTTTCAGGAGTGCATTGTAGACCCAATCTCAATCGCTAAATAGGCCCGAATCGGTAGAAGTTGGCTTTAGAATACCGAACTCACAGATCAGAGGTCACTGGGTGATATATTCGCTCCGTTTCACCGAGGGCCACCTCACTGTTCATATGGACCACTGTCTTGCTGAAATCGAATCCATAAATGGCCTCCTTCCGATTCAGCCCACTACAAAAACACAACAAAACAAAACAACCAGAAACTCGGCACCGGTTATTCATTCTGTCACCATAAATGATAGCAATATATTAACTGACATTGGAGGGGATAAAATTAAGAAAGTAAATAATTATGGAATCTGTTTAACAGCCTACTAAATCGTCTTCTAATAAGTTCCTGTCATCTAGATTGTGGTTTTTGTGGAACTGGTTACTGCCAGCATCATCCAACGAGAAAATTTCATCTGTAATTTATTCAGTGTATTCAACATTGATCAGCAATACCTCCTCCTCTCCCCCAACACGCACACACACACCAAATGACCATGGGAATTTAAAGCCAAATACACTTAGGGAATTTAAGGATAAAAAATGACTTGATAAGAAGCCTCCCTCATAGACATATCTAATGAGGGGTGGCCATGGGACAAATCTGTGAGGCGCTTAGCGGAACATTGATGAATCGCGTCTATTGACAAATTCTTGTCTGTACAAATGACATAGTATAGTATGCATGAACATAAACAAAATATGATAAACGTCAATTTCCTAACCGCTTTTGAGTTACCGGGCCGAAATACATTTGGACATATATTTATTTCCCACCGCATACCGTTTGAAGTTTTGGATGTTTTAATGCTTGATCTGATTTGAGTGAAGAGGCTGCACTGGCAAGCGGCAATAGTGGCTGGCTCACAGCTAGTAATCTACGCGGAGCTTTGAAAGAATTCAAGGTAATTGTTCTACCGGCAGTTGTATACTAAATAGCATAAATACCGAATTTAAAAAAATCAATTAAAGGTTATTTGTTATTCGGATGGGCTACCAGGTGACAACAATGGGAAGCGGAGTCTTTTTTATTTTTAATATTTTAGTATGATTATCAACAGACGGGGGAAGCCCCATAGTCAAAAAGATCTGCTGTTTAGTGATGAAAAGCTGCAACCTTAGCCCTGGGGCCACTCTAGGCTAGGCGTGATATTGAATCGGATGACAGCAAAGCTGCTTACCACCGAAGTTGTGTGGCTATAGCGGGACTCGAACCTTGGACCATAGGATTCATAGTGCGCCAATGACAGCGACTAAATTATTAAGCCACCTCTACCATGTGAGGCGTGTGATTAATGAGCGGTATCGATAACAAACACATACGCACACACACACACACACACACACAAGCGCACACGTAAATACTTAATTAGAGCGGAGACCAACCTCGTACATTATCAAAGAACTAGACAAAAAGCAGCATTATCGATCTGATAATCGGCACAGTTTAGTCCAAAAGCTTGGGCTACAGACACGGAAACAGCACGGATAAGTTCAATTTGCCACATATACAGATGCAATCCACCAGTTCATACTGTTGCTCACAAATGGAAGAACATGCAGTTCTGAATCCAAACACCAGATGTGTCAACAAGGTCCGTTTTCTGAATCACCGAAAACGTATGTGATCCATGGTGTTCTGATGAGTTGGCACCCTCCGCGCAGACCGCACTCGTCTGTGATCACGTGCATCTGGTTTTGTAGACGTGATTTGCGGCGAATTGGTGATATAAAATTGAGGATGATAATCATGGAACACTCAAATGCATTTCAGTCATTCCATTCATCTGTGTATTGTGTCCCCCGAAATTTTGAAGTCAAACCGTTTTGGTCATTTTTCTGCCGGACACAACTTTCTGCCCTTTCTGGTTGAGCTTTTTGTTCGTACGTGAAAAATGAGTGGCAATAAGACTAAGAGAACAAAGGTAACACACAGTGATTCATTATTCGCTTGGTCTGAGGAATATTATTGATGATTCCTTGCTAGCGCTGCTGCCGCTTTCCGGACTTAGGGTCTCGATTCTCCCCACGGGGGCGGAAAATGTTTCGACCAGATATGATCTTCGTGATCTTTCATCCTGTCACACACACAGGCATTTCTCAGACCCCTATGGACAGAAATAAGGTTATCTTTTCTGGCGTGGATCAGCCACGCAAAAACTGAGTTCAGGTCAACTGCAGTCAACGGACAGCGCATAGCTGTGACCTAGCCCCATTTCAACTGAATGCGTTGACAACCATCAACCCCCAGCCTCCGCCCCCGCCACACACACACACACACACAGTTTTGGTAATGCATGTGCACAAACAAAAGAGTACAAAGGATGGTTCCCTCACCCGGATGACCGGGGTCCGCGGAACATTCGAGTGTCCTCGAGGTTCGAATGTGATGAGCCACTTTCAGGTCACCTGAAAACGCCCTAGTGTTCTGGTTATCTAATGGATATCTTAATAGGCCGGATGACGACACATATCTTCGTGTGTGTGTGTGTGTGCGTGTGCGAACTAGAACGATCACGGCCCCTCCCCGTGAATCGATACGGCTTAGCACAGGAGTGGGCTCTGTGATAAATGTCCCGGATGACAGGAGAATGGGAATGACATGTGTATGCGGATTGGAGCCGCAAAGCTACAATCCATGACATTGATGACCAGTTAAAAACGAGTCAGCAGAGAAGAGCACTCGTCGGTGCGGAAACGTTTATCGCTTGGATGTTTTCGTTGTGATGGTTAAAATTTCCTACACATATATCTGAGTGTGACACTTTCTACAGTACTGGTCGATTTTCTTTATGATCAAATGGAATTTCATTATATTTATCACCTATAATAATGCTTTATGTATGGGCAATAATTATATATATATTGTCTGCTTCGATGTACGTATTTTCTGAGCTGCATGAATGTCAATTATACGTGCCTGACCTTGAGTGCCAAGATTAAATGCTCTGAACATGAAAACCACAAACTTCATCAAGTATGACAACGTAATATTTTCTAATGGGAATGACTCAATAATTATCCCAAATTAATTCCATAAACCTTTGCCATCTCGGTTATTTGTTATGAGGAGTTATTTTATCTAATATATAATCCAATATAGCAACTCTATTGGATACCCAAATGAAATTCTTCCACAACCCAGAGAAATTGCATTAAATAAGGTTTCGTAATTATATTCTGTATTTGATATCTAACTTACTGAATTTGAGAAATACCACTTCAATCAAAGTCAACTTTGAAATCAAGGTCATTTTTGTGCACAGCTTTGAATGTTCGTATTGTTGTCACCATAATGAAGCAAGCAGCGCTTGAAACCAAAAGTTCCCGTTATCCCAGTGAGGAGGACAGAAACAGAATTGCACGGGCACACAAGCTGGGATTTTCGATATCACATCTTGCCCAATGCTTTAACATTAACAAAAGCACAATTTACAGGATAACAACAACCAGAAAAGCTTGTGGGGGCCATAAACCAAGTACATCCAAACAGGAGGACGACGTGATTCCGTGTTACTCTAAAAAAACATTTCAGAAGATTGTTGTCGTCTATCCAATGGGAAGATCATCCCAGCCATTCATACTCCGTTTTGCAAAGAAGAATGAAAAATTTTTGATGCGTCAGGTTTCAGCTGACGTAAAGCCAGCATTGAAGGCGCACCAAAGGCAGGCGCGTATTGATTTTGCCTGAGAATTCAAATCTTGACGTGCGTCATTTTGGCGATCGATTTATTTCGCCGACGAGTGTATGGTGTGCCACGAGCCTTGGAAGGCTTACAAAAAAGCCATTTGTGGTGAGAATTTCCCCAAAGAACTTATTCCACCCAATAAAACAGTTTCTCACCCGTGGAGATTACTCATTTGGGGCAGGAATAAAACATGGTCAGCCTTGTCGGTGGACATCAGTCAAAGGCATTATGAATAGTGGGAAATTTGCATCAGTAATTACGAAAATGTTTCCAGAATTTATTGAAAAAGAAATCGTCTGGAAAAGTTAACGTTTTTCAGGATAACGCTGCGTGTCATGTTTCACGAGAGGTTAATAAATTGATTTAGTTAAGGTTTGCAGTGTCAAACGATAACAGTATTTTTATGATAAACAGGTATGGGGACAAGCTGAGTGAAAATATCAAAAACAACTATTGTCCGGAAATTCAAAAGAAAAACAGATATGAGAGTGAAAAACATGTGGAGATCAGGAGGAATAACTACATACAAACAGACGGATTGATAGACTGCTGCTGACCGACTGACTGACTGACTGACCGACCGACTGACTGACTGACTGCCTGGATGAATGATTGACAGGTTGACTGATTAACTCATCTTTTGTCTGTGACACTGGAATAGGCTTTTTTAACGGTTTTATCAGGGTTTTTTTCCACTCAATAAATCACTGTACATTGAATAACTGACTAGAACTCACCATTGTTCAGACTTCTTCTTCACGCATATTCCTCAACTCTTCCAGACAACCATACACTCGGAAGCACTAGACCCGAGTTTCGCTCTTATTAAAGCTCATCAGTAGTACATATCCACCGTTCCGTTCGGGATTTGAAATCCGAATCCATCGCATGGAATGCTCATGTCATGGCTGAACCGAAATGACAATTCATGTTTGTTCTGGGTGTCGTCTTCAGAGATAGTCACTTGTGCAATTTGGCTCGATAGCAACCAAGGGAGACACGGTTTAGTATCTGTTGATTCCAATCGAAAGTCTCCCACCAAGTCAGGACTTCTATGCAGGTTACGGGCTGACTGGTTACGTTTCTACCAGGATCGATTGGTTAGTCGCATTTAACTCGCAATTACTAGTATGTATTGATGTGGGACAATTGATATTGATTGATTTGACTGACTATCCGGAACAAACATGAACTGGCCATTCGATTTAACCCCGGGTGTGAGCTGATTGGCACAGTAATGTAACACAATCACCCGGGCCTTCTATGCGATGAGTCCGAAGTTTAAATCCCGGACGGGACGGTGGATATGCACTACTGATGAGCGAAAGTAAGTAAGAGCGAAACTGAAGTCTGGTGCTTCCCAATTTATGGTTGACTGAAAGAGCCGAGTAATGTGCGTGAAGATGAAGTCTGAAGCATGATCAAGTTTAATCAATTAAAATCAATAACAATTATCGCACAACATTACGCACAAGTGATTGTGAGTTAAATGTAAATTATTGTTCACTCAATTTCTGAGATGGGGAAGCGGACAGTCATTGGGTGAGGAATTTTGGCATCGATGGTATTTCAATTCGAGAGACATCACCTTCGAGGAATTTTTCCTCACACAGCTATATCCTTACAGATCGCCTGAACTAACCGCATTGGCGGATTCTTCCTTAACTAGTGGGGAAAAAACAACTTTTAGGATGAATGGTTAGCAAAAAACCAGTTTTGATTTTCTGCCTGATATGCGTGCTTCTGGACGGAAGGAGGACGCAGCTCGGACGGGGTAGGGATGTGACATTTATTTTCATCACATCGGCACTGATTCCCAGCATGTATATACCCTAACTAGGCCGGGACTATTTCGGTGGCGATTACCTCATACTAGGCGCTCTGCTCCATCAATCACGTTTACTATGGTGTCCAAGTTTGGACCACATGCCATTTTCACTGTTTGATCGAATTATGTTTGACCTTGGAGCACAGAAGAGTTTGTAGTTGAATGAAATGTGCTTCAATCTAACATTCAGTCACACACTGACATAACTCAGTGTAATTGACACATCAGAGAAATCGGAGGATTCACACGCGTTTCACATCCAACTGACCCTCTCTCCACTTGCGTCCGTACATCCGTCCAAAGCACATTCAGCAGTGGTGACCTATTACCGTTTGAACGATCTAAGCGGATTAATCAGTTAGTCGTTTCAGTGAGTTTGCGACAATCCTCGAGTGTAAGACCTCCATTGCATCTATACATGAGTAGTACATGAGAGAATGCATAAAATGTGTCCATGTTCGTTTTTAACTTTGTTCTGTTACATCCTGTTTGCGCATTCCAAGCTCTTCTATTTGATTTTTCTTTCAGATATTTGTTTGATATATATAAATATATATGTGTGTAAAACACGATGTTACTCGTAAAGTCTTTTTGAAGATCCCCGTTATACTTTCAGGTGATAATCTACAATTCAGTAGTAGAATACGTTGCAGCTACACATGTGTTTTCCCAATCCAGAAATTTTTTTTAATTTTTACTTCCTTTTATTAAATTTTATAGAATTTAGACAATTTTCAGGAACAACACACACATATGGAGGGAGAGAGCGGGACGGAGGACGGAATCAGACAGTGGGGTGATGGTGATTGTGGGATTCTAACACACGTCCGGGGCGATAGTTTGGTGATATTATCACCGGAGCTAAGGTGCAAGGCTACTTGTTTCTGCGCACGATCGCATGCAATAAAACGAGCTCTGCATCCTTCTAACAACAAATTAGCAAAATACTTTTCAATTGCAGAATCTCTGAATACGATTGATCAATCAGGGAAATCACGACAGTTGTCTCAGACAAAGGGATTCAGCAACATTCGTTATTTTTTTTACAGTGAACTGGCATTATGCAAAAGATTATGATTATTCCTGTGAGGGTCTGCGCACCAACTGTTCGGGCAACAGTTTTCACTCCTAGTTCTAAGGTCTATGATTCGACTCCCAATTGTCCTACGAAACCGTTTGTACGGTTGATGAGTCCGGATACACGTGAAAACAGTAGTTGTCCAGTGCTATTCGTAGGACATAGCAGGAAAATTATCTAATTCTACTACTCTACTACACTTATCACGTGTATGTAAATTGAGTGAAATGGTAAGCGTCCGTGGCATATGGTATCCAATTGATTTAAGGACAAATGTATCTTCGAAGAGGAAGACTAGTCCCCCCCCCGCCTCCTCGTCTGGTGACTACTGAAACACTTTCGTGTCAGTCACATTGCTTTCACCTCCCAGGGGGTGGAGGGAGGGCACAAAATCTGAATCGTCAAAACGAAATAAATTATCGACTTTTTGCTTTAAGGTTTCGAGTTCAATTATCAAAATCCAGTGGGATTTTTATGCACACAATTCTTTCGATCAGTTTTGAGCTCTGTCAGTTGTCAACCGAAAGAGACATCCTTTCATCCCCCTTTCCCCCCCCCCCGCCCCACCCCGAAATAAAAAAAAACGAGCACGTTGCAAACCAAAAAGAATTCTGTGAAAATTCGGAATGGATAGAAATCGATTTACAGTAGTTCTCCATAATCTGTCCAACTTTATTTTCATTGTTCTCATTCTTGCTAGTTCCTTTTCGATCGCTTTGGTGATAGATTGAAACTGTGTATAACTTTTTGTCTGACAAATCCAAGCATTATTGATACTTCGACTATCCAAATTTGGGGTTGTTTCGCGCCTAACCCCTCGGTATCCTCACCGACCCGGAAGCAAAGGCTTTGCACACGAATATGTACGTATATGAATAAATACACAGTCGGCTGTTTCCCCTCAGCTGACAGGTTAATCGTCGCACTACCGTACCAACTGACCCTGAAACCCCACGTGACCTCTGGCGTTTGTTTTAATAGGTGCTATTTGTTCCGACATAGATCGATCTGTCCCGACCAATCATCAGTGAGAACAATTGGTCAGGGGTGAAAGATCGTTGGGCATATTCTGGGCGAGTTCTACTAGAGCTAGTTGACCTCGTAAGGTACCAACCAATTAAATAATCTATAGGACTTTATTAATTTATTCGTAATTCTTTTTACGTCGATAGGTGTGGGTGTATGTACATGTACCTGTGAGTCAGTGGGGCAACCAGTGGGGTGAGGAGAAGTGAGCTAATTGACAGTCTGACAAAATACGCAATCGTACACATTGTCCTACCAGGACGGCCACGTTTAATGAAGCATCCCATACAGGGAGAGATGATCAAAGCCAAAATGCGCCCCCGGGTTACTTGTCCTTATTCTGACCTAAAGTGGGTCTGTTCATACCCTGATGTCATATCGGGTCAGACACCTCCAGTTTAACACAATCTGTCAAGTCGGTCCCACCTCAAACCACTCTGTTTCGCCTCATGAATGGACACTCAGGTTCGAGCCCAAAATGAAATTGCGTGTGTGCGATTTGAAGACCTCGTCTATTGACTCTGGTTACCATGTTGTCAATTGGGACTTTCAACCCCCTTGTCAAAATGCAGTCAAATTCCTCGCGCTTCGAGTTGATACATCAAACCAAGAATTAGCCTTAATGCTGCTTGATGCAAAGAGTAGCCCGGGTGACAGTTGCTGGATTCAATTGACTGATTGGTGCATTCATTGATCTTTTGGATAGCAAAATAATAGCGAGTGTTATGAATACACACAGTGATCGGCACGAGTTATGGTAACAATTAGTAAGCACTTTTGTCGTCAGTTCTGGAGCCGACGAATGGAATCCAATTCAATCAAACTAGTGCTATTGTTCTCAACGAGGCGTATCGTTCCGAACACACCAGTCTGATACTGGTACAAACTTTTCACGCCTGTGATCACAAAACCCCGTCCGTACTTTACCAGGGACAAGAGTTGGAATCGTTTGTTGTAACTTGGAATTTTATTCAATCATCATTTTTGTTGTTCTGATCGAAGGAAACAAATATGCATTTCGAATTTCTTGCCAAATGGTCAAAGGTGCTGACCAGAGAACGATCGTCATTGGATACATATTTAAAGAGAGAGAGAAGGAATTAAAAGAAAAAAACACAGGTGCTCAATTTAATTGTAAGAGAAAATTTTGCTTAGCACACAGATGCGATCGTTTTGTTCCGTCGCCCTCTTGTGTACCGCAACTGTATTGAACGTTGATCAATCAACCCATTGCGTAATCACAATGTACCAATTTATCTTGAAATGGAAACAAATTGGTAAACATACATGTATATGCTGGAAAGAAATATTTTCCCGAAAAATGATTTGTTTATCACAATCCATAGTAAAATTGTTTTATTTTTAATTTCGGGTTGTTTTGAAAGACGTCAATTCTATTGTCCCTTCTTCCCTATCCGCCTCGGCAACAAGAAAGAAACACGTAAATCCGATAGAAATGTTTGTGATAACCAACAAAGAGCACTGGATAGATGGTTCGTCCTGTTTGGAACTTTGTCAACAGTGAACGTACTTTTTGTGTCCCCGTGTCAGGACTCGTGGGAAATTAATGATCTCCCAAGGAGTGAAACCCACACCCAAGATCATCAAGAGTGCCTGGTGCCTCTGAAAAATCGAATGGGCTAGTCCAAGCTTGATATTCAAAAAAAAGAAACACATTCACAATCACTTTAACAAACGACCTGACAGAATAGACTACTGAATTTTCTCGTTTCAACACATTTTTTTCTGTGTTCCCGTATGATGACTGTGACGTTTTTTTACAGTTAATTGATACTTTAGAGAACAAAGAGAATAAACTGTTCGCGTTTCTGGACGTTCTACTAAGCCACCGATCAGACGGAGCTGTCCAGCGCGCCGTCCGCAGGAAGTCATCGTGGAACAATCAGTATATCCAGCCTTTGGACCGGAAAAGGAACCTGATTCAGGGCCTAGCTACCGGAGAGCGGAGAATAGTTACAACTGATAACATTGATACAGAATTGAGGTTTATTTTGAGGCGTCACCGGTTACCAAATAAGAGCAC
>UZAN01044631.1:7722-18338 GCA_900618425.1 Echinostoma caproni | reverse complement strand
GACTGAAATTGTAATTGTATTAGCCAGTAGAAGAAGCACCGCAAACGAGCCTGTTCGCTACTGTGTTTTTTCTTATAATGTGTAATGTGTGATGGTGTATTCGGACAATTAATAAGAAATAGTGAGTAAATATCCGTTTGCTCGTCTGACACGGATCTGTATTACCCGAGACTGTTGGTCCATCAAATCCGGTAGTGTGTGTGTGTTTGTATCACTTGGATGCATCCGGAATGTGTATCAACCAAATCATGGTACAAGAAAATATAAGCAGTTTATGACTTATTCGTGAGCGGATTACTTACTACTAGATTACTCTTCTATGGTCCATTCTGTAACGCAACGTATAATCTGCCTACAATACGTTTCAGAAAAAAATGTTTTAAGGTATTTCGCTTGGATAAGCCCATTCGATTGTTTAGAGGCCCCAGACACCTTTCATAATCCCGGATGTGGGTTTCATTCCTTGGGAGATCGTAATTACCCTCTATTTGACTGCATTGTATTGCGATGGAATTATTTGTGATGGTCGACACAGAGAGAACCGGACAGCTGTTTCCTCCTGTTTGAGACTCGTCAGAAATGCGTACTTTTTGTGTCCTTGTCAGGACTCGAACCGCGAACATTCGGGTTGGGATTTGAAATACTTACGCCTGAGCCACATTGTTTTCACGTCTCGTTGAAGTGAGCAACTCATATGTCTCAAATCGGGGCTTCTTAGTTAGTGATTTTCAAAAGTAAATTATGTCCGATCAACCATTGTTGATAAACCCAGACTGCCAGTGAGTTGAATGTAGTTCCACCACTTTACCGAACTGGACACATGGTATGCACAAATCCACTCGAGTTCACAGTCCTTTCCCGGGGTTCGCGGTTCGATTCTTGACACGGGGACAGAAAAAGAGCATACTGTTGTCGAGTCCCAAAATTAGGACAAAACAGATGTCCAGTGCTCTTTGTGTCGGTCATCACAAATATTTCCATTACGTTTAAAAAGCATTCATATGTAATTCGTCAGCAGTTTGTTTATCCTATCCGCGTGTGAAGGTGAAATCACAAAATGAAGTATTTTGCATTCTGAGAAGTTGTACGGCGGCCTCGGTCGCTGTAGTGCTGGGAATCCAAGCGAATAATTTCACTGGACGAATTGTTGGATGCCTTGTTCAAGAAATAAATACATTCATGCTCTAACCGTCAATCATTGCGCTCCCACGGATGGTATGAATTCGACGCCCAATCGCAAAGTTTGCTGTACATGTTCCCGATGGACCGATGGATGCACTGCTGACGAGTCCGTGACACGAATGAAACAGTCAGCCGGTGGTAGGTGTCGGCGATCATCACTGGAAATTCCAACACAGAAGGAATACATTTAGTCTGTGTAAAATGCACAAACTTTCAAAGAGTTTGATCCACATGTAATGCCTCAAAAAGCGCTCATAATGGGCTTAAATCAGACAGACTAGTACAGATGGCATTTTTGGATGCTCTTAACCGTACCATAAGATCATGGTTGTTCCATAAAAAAGATAAAGTACTTGTTTTCATGAGTCCTCGGTTTCTGGATAATATTATTTTCCTTGTATCTATTTTTATATTTCCAGAAACCAAAGGGCCGGTCCACATGCAGCACCTATTTTGTATGGCCGAAGAAATTCGTAATGCTCGACTTGTTCGTCAGGTACGCGGAGGTGGGAGCGGTGGCGGTGGTGGTGGTGCTGCTGGTGGGACGGGAGTAACAAGTAGTCTGATCACTGATCAATGGGACCAGTCCAAATCAGACGGCTATCGATTAACACAGTCCATTCCGGACGGTAGTTTTGCCAGCGGAAGTCGCATCCTGCTTGGAAATGCATCAATCACCTTAGATCCATATAATTCGGCCGCCGGCGGTCCAGGNGGTTCCGATATGCTCGTCAATCCGAATTGTGGGCCAGGGGGGATGATGATCTCTGGTGCATTCAGTGATACGAATTCGAACACAACGGCAGGAGTTGATGTGCATACTCGATATCTACCAGACGGTCGTGTGGCTACCCTTCAGTCGGGTTCCGCATTCTCTCTGGTCACTAATGCTGGAATGCAAGGGAACCCTGGTGGCGGTGCGGGCGGTTCCGATCGTCGTTCGAAGACATCCTCATTGATCATGGTGCCCGGGCAACAAGTTGTTCAACTATGGGGTTCACCGCCTGGACAAAAACATTTGATTACCACCGTTCCGGCTGGTTACTACATACAATCGAACCAAGTAGAGATAGCCGGTTCCCAAGCAATGGGTTCCGATGGCCTTGGATCATGTCTGGGGAGTATGGGTCAGCCAGACAACAGTGTGCTTGAACCGTATCAGCCGTCCTCGTCCGGGATTAGTACACTCCGTCGGAACAGTAGTAGTAATAAAGAACCGTTACTCGGCCCCCAAGAGATTGGAAGCCGATCTCCACAAGGAACCGCACTACAACAGCAACACCTTCAACAACAACAACAACAACAACAACAACAACAACAACAGCAGCAGCAGCAGCAGCAACAACAACTACAACTACAACAACAAAAACAAATACTGGGATCACCCGAAATGGCCTCCGGTCCGCTCCTATCTGCCCCCATGGAAACCATGCTCGTTTTAAATCGCAGTCAACCAATGGGATCATCTCAACCGCAGCTAACTTCCGCTGCTATGATGACGCGTCTCAACGGTTCAAATTCGAATCCACAACTGGTTCACAATTTCACTCCGGTCTATGCATTGGTCGGCGGCGCTTCGATATCACACTCGGATAGTGGAACCGGGTCCGGTAGTGGACAGCTACACAGTGGTGACAGTCAGTCAGGTTTGGTTCCTGTTCCGGGTGGTCCAAAAATGCAAACCAATGGGAATGAGAGTTTGATCACCATGAGCAACGGGATTCAGGAATGTGATCCAGGTATTCATACTACTACTACTATTACTACTACTACTACTACTACTATTAATAATAATAATAATAATAATAATAATAATAATGATAGCACCGCTACTAATATTGTACCTTCCATTTCAAAGTGACGCTTTTGTCCGGAATATCCTTGATTCATTTTTATTCTACCTAGGTAACCATTTGTTTATTTTGACTCATCAGTGTATTTCTCTCCTTGTCTTTGTTCCTTAAACTACCCTGTTCTCTCTTTGGGTAAAATTCGTATGTATCATATCTGAAGGGTGCCCCTGTTCTGATGAGCTTCAGGCACTCCACACTCCACACGCCAACTCACTGAAAAACTGATGTGTACAACAGACAAACACACGTGAACTCTAAATGGTTTTCGGTCACACTAGAGCTAACACACCGCGCTATTCGTCTCTGTCTCTCGCTGTTTCTTGCTATGACACACGAACACATCATCGTCTGCTTTCATCTCATCTCTGCGCTCGACTCTAACACTCCCACCCCATTCCTCCGCCCTGTACATGTGTGCCCGTCTGCCAACGTAAGCAAGCAGGCAGGCTATCACCAACGTGTATAGAATCTCTCGATCTGTTTGAATATTACTTCGCAAACAAACATACGAGCACTGATTCGATTCCAAATTATGTTATCTAGTGGATAGTAGTCAAAGATTCCTTCAACAATTGAACAACTGAAGGTCAAGGGACTTTTATCGCGGTCCGTTGAAGATGTTCACCCCCAAGGTGTACGATGAAACTGAGCATTTTTGTTGAGGTTTTTCATGCGAGAACGACGGGAGAAAATGGGTGATCAATTTGTAAGAGCATCGAATGGTTCTGGCTCTTTTACTGCGTTAATAGTATTTTGTGAACTACAACAATGAGTCTCCCCAACACAGACGGGGTTTATCCCACTGACGGACTACGAACATGACCGGAATTCCGCGCTATTCTACATTCGAGCCGAATTCGCTTGCATGAGACGCGTCCCAATTAAAAGCACGGTTCATTGCCATTGTTCGACAAGGCTGGGCTATTGTTAGTCTTCCGCCAATTAGACAAGCCCCTTGCTTAAAAAACTCGTTGCTGTACGACATCTTAAATTGATCGAGGGGTAGCTCAAAGTGAATGAGGAATAGTTCCATCATTTCTAACTGTGACAGTTGTCAGCCTTGTCACAAGCGACAATACATGAGTCCGACCGTTTCGTTTTAATATCAATCATCTATGTTAGGACGGAACCATAGAACCGCCAGTAAGGATCATGGTTCGTGATCCAACAACGCATATCCGATCACGAATGCTCTAATTCTAGAGAAATCCCTGAATCAACAGACTCCCAAATGACTGAACGTCTAAAACACTTGGTAATCCCATCGGGTATTCATTCATCTGATTTGTTCATTGGGAACGTCATCTTTCGTGCCTGGATTATTCTTCCGCGTTATTTCGAAGAAAATTCTTGCGAGAGTTGGAAATACGATCACGGGACGACAGGGATTGATTGACATATGGATAATCAAAACTGGGTGTCTTCGTGCGCCCTATTTATGTCAACTATTCCATTTGGACCGCAATCAATTTTCGATCGTTCGGCATGTTTTACCGTGCAAGCGACATTCATTGTCACTATAACAAAATGAGATTCATTCTAGGTCTATTCAATGTCTATCGGATCAAATTCTATTCTATTCCACACGCAGAAGGGTGTACCAAGTCGCAATTGTATTAGCCATTCCTGGGTGTGTTTGCATAGCAATGTTCGTGTTGTGTACCGACACGAAAGACACAGAGTACTAGCAACTTCTTTTTTTATCAGGGTTCCCAGTTTTGTTTCGCTCAGTATCAAAGTATTTATCGACTTTTATTTGGATCAGATCATGATTCTTGCATCTCAAGTGATAGAAATGTATGATTAAAAAAAAATTTTGTTATTGAAAAAAATAAATAAATAAACAGCTCTGCAATTTATTGATGCATGTCTAATGGTAGTGTTAGAAGTTGTGACGCTCAAACCCCCTTCCTCCCAGAAGAAATATGCATTATTCGTTGTGCGATAATCAACTGACACATTTATTGGGACATTTAGCACTTAACAACTTGCAGATTGACTACCGTTGAAGGCACGGTTATCGAAGTCGAAAATTTATCACACATTTTTACCCGAAGGTCCTGGGTGACTGTGAGACTATGCTGTAAAAGTATGAATGGTCGCCGTTCAATAGATGATGATGATGATAATAATAATCATAGACTTATCCCAAGGGTACTGTTAATTACTTCACACTATTCTCACATGCTGCCTCGTTATTGCCCATCTCTAGTATTATGTCATTTTAGGGTAAGTAAGACATTTTTCACTTGTGAATAGACTGATCACTGCCAATTGTGTTTAACATAATACTATGTGACCGACATTTCGGCGAAATACTTTTTAGGCAAAATTGTTTTCAAGATATTATTATTTTTTTATTTTATGAAACGGGGATTCTCCATCTAGACTCAGTGCATCACTCCTCTACTAATAGTAATGGAGTAGTATTGTGTCGTTTCGTGTTTTTGTAGAATAGATCTGTATGAACAGTTAGACCGGATTGGCTATTATGTTAGACAGTTGGATTAGTAAACCACCTTCCTGATACACTAGGCAGGCTTTGTGTGGTATGCCTAAGGGGACAGACAGTACAGACCCAGCGATATCCTATTATTAAACTACAACTTTCCCACCACAAGCTTGAGCCAAAACCCGAAGTCCTTTAGCCTCGACTGGTAATCCTTTAGCGGAAACCCGAAATGCTTAAGCCATGACCCGTAGTCGTTTAACTTAGACGCACAAACTTCGGCCATGCCACTGTAAGCGAGTCGGATCAAAACGTATCGGAATATAGTCTGAGGTCAACGAATGTGGAAAAAGTTTATTTTCTATAAATGTTGATCTGACAAAGCTCCGTTAAGAAATGTGAAGGTGTGGCAGTCGCATGCTGCACCACAAGTTGATTGGAGAAAGTTGGAACGATGTGCCCGTATCGTCAAACCATTTAACACACCTCATACAGCTTCAGTTTTCCCGTATAACCTTCGATATTCCGGTGAGTGAAAATTTCCAGTATAACACGAACGGTACATAGTGTTTTGGATTCACAAGCCCCGGAAATAAATCACAAAGTGATACCACGAAAGAGTATAGGCCAACCGTTCCGTGTCTCCATGACTGCGAGTGGTGGCTAAAGCTTGATGGGAAAAGATGTAAAAAGAGAAGAGGTGACCTTGTTTGTCGGGTTTCAGGTATTGATACACAGTTATGTTGAACAATCTGCTATATGGTGCACTAATTTGCGGGTTTTTTTGTCTAAAGTCACCCTGTCGGATACACACACACACATAATACAACCATTACAAATTATTGAGCCAGGAATCAGATGACTTCATTCGCACTGGGACTATCCAGTCCCCCCGTAACGGAATAACGCCTCTCAATTTTTGATGTTATGTAATAGAATGTTCATTGGAACGCTATACTTGGCTTTGGCTAGCATCATCGTCGCTCGTGACACTGACCGGATAATAGAATGATGAATTAGACTGGACCAAACTGTGACGTGCTAGGTACATGTGCTCACTTGATCCATTGTTCATTGAAAGGGATTTCATCATGAACTCTTGTACACACGCACTGGACTGATCGTGTTTGTTGCTACCGTTGTAATGTACTCGAGCCTTCCCTCCCCCCTACCAAAAAGTGGGGTAAAATGTCTCACTAAGAACGGTTTTGTGGACGAATAGTCTCTCTACCAGGCGTGCGGATCCCTTCTTACTGGTCAGCTCCTGATTGTGACCGGAAACAGGTCTTGCCGTGGACGGGCAGAGAACAGGTGACCAAAACGCTACGATATCATATTCCGAATCTCTCTGTACAAATTGTTGATTTGGATTCGTTCGCTTGAACTGCTAGTGAGAATCAGTAGTCAGTAGTCTGAATGAAGATACAATTTCAAACTTTACGGGAGCAAGACAAATGTTCTCTTCAAAAGTGATATAATAAGGCCTCGAGTGGTTGACGGGGTGGGGAGTGGGTGGGATGAGAATGGCCGTCTTGCTCCAAAGCAGCAACATCTGGCTGAAAATAGTGAATCAAAGTCACCACATCGATCATAGTGCTATCTATCTATCACGTGCTATGTACGATCATGTTTGATCGATCTGGCTGGTTGTCCAGTTTATTGATCCATTTGTGCCCATAGATATATGGCTTGTGATTCGGTGCTCTTAAAATCGTGAAAATTATCGAAATATAAGACTTAAACACTTTCGCTGCATCTCAAATTGGTTCACACCACAGAAAATACAATGCTTCTCATAGGGCTTGCGACATGATCACAAAGTAGATCAAAACAAACCAATGGAAGCCGGGGAAGCTCTTGCAATTAGTGACCTGTACAGACAATCGAAAATGCCGTGTTTCGGACGTACTGCATCATCAGATGACGATAGCGCTGTTCCGACTGTCATTTCTATTCGAACACCGTGAATTGCACCCAGAAGGAAAAGAAAACGTAGCTGATGAATTGGATCGATCAGTTTTCCCGGCAAGTACTTTTTATCCGATTGGCAAATGCCATACAAATTCAGTCAACCTCAGTGAGTAAAGAATTCGACGAAAAGAATGCTAAACCACCAACAAGGATTTGTGCCGATTGCTCAGACAGATTTCCTCGAAATTCAATGAATTGTCAGCAAACCGAACAGTCCGTATGCCCCCGTGAAGAAACGTGCGCAGAGGATTTGTAATGGTTGTAGTAGTATTAGTAATGCGCACTGAACTCGGAATACGAACCACGCAATTCGGATCACGAAATACGAATCAAGGATTAGCAAACACGGACTGGATCACGTAAGCACCGGGCCGCACTGGCACTAGCACGCAATATCCCACCTAACTGAGACACAAGGAAAAGGCCACAGAAATGGTAGTACGTTTATTGGAAGAAATAAAGGGGATTAAATAATATCTAGGCTCATTAGCTATCCTGCCTTCCACCAATCACGTTCCAGTATTTCTTGCATCGTTCTGCTTTTGTCTGGGCCCCACGGTCTCTGATTGGCTGGTACGATCTAACTATGGCATGTATTCAGAAGCAGTGACACGTACGCGCGTTGTTGACGGTACCCATGAAGATTGATTGATCACAGTTGTTCAAAAATTGTAACACGTCGCTCCAGGCTACGTGTCATCTCGTAGGCTCGGATCACCACAGAATTGTATGTTGCAGATTGAGGTGAATATCATTTATAGATCTGGGTTCAAATCTCATCTGAAAATTTTCCAGCGAGTGACCATAGCCAAACCCTATCTTGCTTAGGTTCGGGTTAGCCTACATTACCAAATGGGTTGGGTAGCTTCAGTGACGTTCTACACCTCTTTCCATCGAGCTTTGGCCAAAATCTACAATGCTTTAGCCTTGATTCGTAGTCCTTTAGCCTCGACGCACTAACTTTGGTCACTCACACGAATGTAGACGAATCAGATCAAAAAGTGACGGAATATTCTGATGAGGTCAACAAATGTTGCAAAATTTTATTTTCTACAAATGTTGATGTTGCAAAGCTTGATTAGGTAATGAGAACGTGTGGTGATCGTATGTTGCGCAACCGATCGTCGTAATGGTCGCAAATGCTGTACCACATATTGATTGGAAAAGATTTGAACCATGCGCCCATAACGTCAGACCATTTGGTACATCTCGTATGGCTTTACTGTTTTCAGTAAATCAGTTTTAATGGGCTAACTATTAGGCGAATGAAAGAACGCTTACTTGTTTGAATTTATTGAATACGTTTTCCAGCGGGTTAAAATGGGACTGTATGGTGGAAGAAACCGAAGTTGATGACTGACATGTAACTGCGTATCCAAAACTCTGCGATAAACGGGAGCATTGTCAAAGATAAAGCTTACTGCAACTCACTCGGTCGTCCAGTAGCAATTACCGTGGGGAAGCTGACATGCATATTTCAAGATACCGGCTATAAACGTGAACAGGCTATTATGTTCAAATTGCGTTTTACAGCTCTCTTCCGAGCGTTCATAGCAGTGACAGTTGCGTCCGCCAGGTGAGATATAGCTGCCCAGGTAGCAAAACTTATATACTTTCTCTCTACAACTTCCCCGGTCAGGTTGAGGCTGGGGACTGGGCCAACCCAATCTTGGAGCAGCATTTTATACTTCGAAGGTACAAACCGCATACCGAACATCCACGAAATAGTGATGTCTATTCAGTAGTCGATCGATCGAAATTTGTGCATTGAGGATCGGAAATGACCAGAAATGACTGTTTCATCAAATTACATCTGTGCGTATACTGATACAATGGGTTAGTTAATGAATTCAAAAAAAAAAACAATGCGCCTGTAGCACACCATCGTCCTGTGATAGAGTAACGCATCGATACGAACACCAAATCCAAATATGCTTTGTGCTGGACTCATGAGAGTGTATAATGTATAAACAAAATAGCATACTTCAAATCGGGAGAGGAGAGGGGGCGATCCGGTTTCAGGTCTACAACTGAGATGCACAACAGCAGGCAGTGACGCTCATTCACTGAGCGGTCACTAGAAAAGAATTCAATGGATATACAAGGATAACGATTTTGGAGACATAGGGGGGAGGTGGTCGTTAATCACAGGAACTCGATGACGAAGATCGGATATTGGCCAATATATAGACTCAGTTTCATAATCAGAAGAGAAGGTGTGTGAAGCAGGCTAGCCATGTGCATGGTTGTCATACTGCCAGATAAGATAACGTAAGAGAACGAAAGAAAGATAGTTCATGAGACATGTTAAAACAAAGTGTGAATTGATATTCAGGTTATATAAAAGATTACAAAGTGTGAATAACGTGAGGTAGTGAAACAGTAAACGAATGCACAGGTGGTATCAGGACTGAGATCTAACCATGGTATGGGGTAGACAAAACAGTCAACGATTATTAGCCAGGTAGCATGTTGATCGAGGTGTGCGCGATAGAGGGCAGACAAACAACAGTCACAGACGGAGTGGAGCTCGAGAAAGTACGCCAAAATGATCAACTGAGCATGTGGAAGATCTGAGAGTACTTGTGTAACAGTTTCGAACTTGGCTGGAGTGACTCATTTCCCAAGTAGAGAGAAACGCACAATACAACCCCAATTGTCAAACTGTTTTATGAGTTCCACCGCAAAAAAATTTATATTTGGCTTTGGCATGACAAAAAATTAAAGCGAAATACATTCCGATAGAAAAAAACATAAAAGGGGGAGGGGTAAAGGGTAGTTAGTTGTGTTGATACAGGGAAGCTCAATCGATTGATAGTAATCGCTTCAGCAAACTAGTATAGCAATCTTACGACTCGTGACGTGTGGACAATCGGACACGCTGTGTTTCGATTGATATGATGTTGCGGCATCCGCAGATCTCGAGCTATGGCTGAGGACAAGGTCTTGTAGTTTTATTTGTCGTTTCTATGCCGCGAAATTGACCTCGATTGAGTCATCTGATTTTGGACCCCATCTGGAATATGTTCCATCACCTGATTGCGTAATTTTTAGTCCGTTCTGCTCACGTAGGCCACTATGCACCCATAAGTTTGTACGAAAATTGCTTTGTCACAAACTAATTCCCTTTCAGTAGTCTGTGATGCATTTGAGGATGCGTG
>UZAN01044627.1:10638-31119 GCA_900618425.1 Echinostoma caproni | reverse complement strand
ATTCTTACTCCTCTTCTCCGAACTCAGGATCCAGAAAACTCGTGTTATTTAATTAGAGCCTTGATGGCTTGGAGGTTTCACCCTTCCATTGTTCAGGTAGTCACGGCCTGTTTGTATAGGCTGATTTTATTTTTATTGAACGAAATTTCGAAATTGACTTTTCTGTTTTACACTGCTACTGATTTTTTAGTCATTTATTCATGATACATATTGGGCGATTAAGTCTACCAAATGGTGGCATTTGGTCTATCCAGCATTATAGTAAGTAGCCACAAGGTAAAACCAGTAAGAAGGTTTAAACCTTGTTTTATCTTCATGCCGATGGATCGGCACTCAAGATGTATGACATGCATTCTACTAATTGGATCAGTAGAACTTTCAGTTTGCTATGCACATATGGATGACTTGAGGTTAAGCAACAATGCACCATCTCTCGGCACTCAGTCTACTTTGAAACTATATTATACGGGGTTCTTCATATTGATTATGAAATGTATTTATATATTACTTTTTATCGCATATCCTTTTATGTCTGATGAGAATACAAGGAGCTTCTCAAGTGCCTTTTTGCTTCATCTACATCTGAACTACCTTGCTCCATAATAAGATTATAAAGCGTTTGTTCTGAGTGAGAAAAACTCCACGGATAGATAAATCAATGCAGCCTCAGATGACAATCCGCTGATGAGCACTACCTTGCGTATGTCACCCAGTTACACATTCCAACCTGACAACTTGCCCCATCCTATAGGAAATCATCTCATGCACGAGGAGCATTCTCGGAACATGCAGTGGACTGATCAGAAGCAATTCCTGTGTTTTAGCAAAATCTGTAATATAGATAACAACTAACAAAAGAAACCTAATGTTAAGAAAGCGAATAAGTTCATTTTACATGTTGAATCTTCATCGCATGCACAAACCAGTTTGCCAAAAAAATTTGTGAATGATCACAGCGTTTAAATTGAGAGTACATTTCTATTTAAAAATTATGAAGATTATTGTTAGCTGGATTTCTGGCATCACGTGGATAACTCAATGACTGCCACCTAATGTTGTGAGTCGAGAATATCATTCCAACTATCAGACGGCAAAAGTTATCCACTTTATGTATTCCTAAGGAAAGCAATACGGGTAAAAGGTAAATGAAGTTCATTATAAGTACCGCGCAAAACTTTATTGATCATAAAGGAGTGAATGCATTGCATGTAAATCGCACGAATTTCGGTCATTGCAAAAGAAGAAGGAAGCCAACTTGGGAATGCCGGGCGAGGTGAAACGATCGAAAGTTTTCGCTAACTGCCAGACACGTTGCGAAAATTCACCTCAAGTTACTGTGGTGTACAAAACAGATGAACTCTGGCACTTCATTTGTGTCTTCAGTACAACATAGTGGTTTCTGTGAAATAGGTATGACTGCACCGCGGTTGCTCAATCCCAATAGTAATCATTGAATGAATTGGTAGAGTATTTCTGAAAAGCACGTGAAACATGGGTGAGTGTAAAGAAATATAAATTGTTTTAAATGCAATGGAGTCTTGTTTTTCGCAATAAACGAAAAGAAGATTATCAGGATTTTCTTTCTTTAACAAGCTACGTATAAATTAATCCGGTTCATCTAACGTATCATCCCAGGAAACTATGAACACTTCGAGTTAAAAATATACTAAAGTGACCAAAAACGGGACGCAATTGGAAATGTTAGGTACAGCGTTCAAAACAAATCTTTTCCTCCTGCTTGCGTTAGTGATTAGTTCTAGTTTTAAAACATTTAGTTTTTCCCATGTGAACTTATGTACACGCATATGGATCCTATCACACAAAACAGTCCATAGAAAAGCAAGAAAGTATATGAATTATTGTATAGAGCAACCGATTTATTTGTGTTTAATTTTCCTTCTGGGAACTGGACGTGCTACGATGGGGTAAAAGTTATGACTTCTTGATATAATGACTTACTGATATCGAACGGTTAATTATATTAATAAGGAAAAGCTTAAGTGAGACCATCTATTGTATCCCACAGAAATGGACTGTATCGAGAACCCGGACATGGGATGGGCAGTTTTACTACAACTGCAAACTATATGGGTGAGTAGGAGATTAGGTAAAGCTGAAATCGGCGGGGCCGAAGTAACTTAGCTTTGAAAGTTCGGACACAACCGTGGCGGTTAATTGAATATGTACATATAGTATGAAAACAGAGTTTGAAGTGAGTCAACTCGTATATGTTCAACAAAGCGAACAAGAGCAGGTGCGTACGGGTATATAGTTATCAGGTAGCCATCCGATTGTTGGGATCTACGAACGCCAGCTGGAGCAGAATCTCTTCAGGGTAATCGTAGCACAAATGTTCGGACTCAAATGAGAGAGCGATGGAAAGCATGGAACCTATCGCGGCAATAACACAAGTTTGATGTAGTCGGCACGAGTCAATGGGATTGCAATTAACTTGGGCAAGACTAGAGAGAGAAGGGGATAAAGTGATGACCGAAGGAAATCCACAGTCCTTGTATCGTTAAATGAACGGGTGATAGCATATCGTGATCGATTAGAATACGGAGAGTCAAGATAAATATTAATATTACATGGTAGTATTGGAGGATTGAAGTTGATTGTTGTTGTGTCTCGACAAACCTGGTTCCATGATGCGTATTCCGACGTTCCCAGTCAGAGACACTTGAAGACAGTACAGGTCTTTATTGTTAGTGTCTGCCCAATGTCGATTGGAAAAGGGAGCGAAGTGCGGTATATAAGGGGTCGATCACAGTCTAGTCATTTGCCCTGAATCGGGGTTACGTGGGCGCGGATAGAGAGATTGCACAAACCAGGTTGTCTTTCTTTGTTCGTTACTCAAACGATTACGTACCCAGAAGCCTAGAGCAAATGTCGACACGTTCTCGCGGTGGCCGCTGATCCCAATTCATCTCAAATGCATGTGGCGATAATTCTCAGGGGAGCCTGACCTTGCCGTGAGATTATTAGAGGATTTGATTTGATTGTATGATGATTTTCGTCGTGCAAAGAATCAATGAAGCGTGCACAGAAGGGCTAGGAGGCACTAGACATCTGGTTCAAACTGGCTGGATCACAGCAGCAATGCCAATCCATTGATCCATCTAGGGATTCTGTGTGGGAAAGAATTAAAAATGATCTGATCAACAGCCCAGTGTTCAAAAAAGTAGTCTGCTTTGCGTTCTACCGGTGGGGTCCTGTGTTCAATTCTCAGTTGGGTAGATGGATTTTCACTGCTGAGGAGACTCAACTAGGTTGAAAATTTATTCCAGTAATACAAGGCTTTTCCAGTAGCACTTCGTTTATCCCGGACACAACGAACTACACATGCTATTCACCTAGCATCGCATCTCAACTTAGTTTCAGTATTGAGATCCGCTTGTGCTATCCATAGGCATTGAGAAATCCACAAATGAGCAGTCAGCAAATAAAATTTAGGTATCTCATGAAGAAGATGAATTGAAGCAAGTTAGCTGAGTGAAAGTACAAAGCGAGGCACGAGTTGAAAAATGGAAAGAATAACTTCAAATGCGGGTAAATCAGTGAAATCGCATTTTAGTCGTTCACGTTAACTGTCGGATGGTCTGATGCTTAAATAGTTAAGGCCATCAAAATAGAAACCCGAGGTCCCGGGTTCCCGCCCTTCCACCTCTGCTCATCTTCTCCACTGCAGTATTTTCCCAGGCAGCCAGTGTATGGCCACAGACTCCTTCCTGAAAATTGACTGTACATTGGCATATTCAATAAATGAAAAGGAATTACAAACGTTGCATCTCATCAAGGTGTTTCTTTGTTGTTTTCCCTTTGTGTGTGTGTTTATAAGCCATGATAACCGGGAAACCAAGTGCCAAGTGGGTATTTTGGATGTATCAAATGGACCGTGGAAGGAAGTCATCTGCTTGTTTCAATCCAACCGCGACCAGCATGCCGCGTTCTGCTCGGATGTTTTATGCATCCCTTATTGGTATCACCAGGCCACCAATTATCATTGCACAGATGATGTACGACTCGATGTATGATGAGGTAATCGTATCCCTAAAGGGGCACAATTGGTATATAAGCGAGTAAAAATGACACAACTGTCGTGCTAATCTGAAGTATATCTTTAACAGGTAACAGTGAGTGAAACCCAAGATGATGCCCAGGTAAAATCCTATTTTTCCCTATGCTATTCTTCACTTGCCTTCCATCACGTGTGTTCTATTTCATTATAGGATATTGGTGTATTGATTTTCTGACAAGAAGATGCTTAGCTTTTAGTTAACCATTTTTTTATTAAACTAATTAATTATGCAACTTTGAGGATGTTGGCATAATACGGCTGTTAACACTATTCGAAGAAACAACGATTGGGAAAACTAAACTACATAACAATCAATGGAAAATGTCAACGGGTCGACTTAAAATGGAATGAACCATAGACAAGTGATATTTGCTTTCAGTGGAGCACGGGCAAATCCCCTTTTCCGATTGCAGAAACTGAATGGGAAGTGAGATCACTTGATGAGCAATAAACTAACAGAAAAATAATCTGATTTATTTGCAGGCTGCTGCTGCGATCACAACCCATCGATCAACCGTCTTGTAAGCGCCGATTTCCAAGATACCTAACACTTAGTGTGTCTGCTAAATTTTACGATTCATTATTGAATCTAAAACTTGTGAAACATTCGTATTATTGTTGCACAAAACGTAAAATAAGATGCTGTAAACATCTCAGCTGATTAGCACATTTTACCTCACAACTGCTTGTAAACAGATAAAAAAATATATCAATCGATCCCTGTCATTTATACAATCAAAATGTTTGGGGCATTATGTGGTTTTGCCAGGATTTTTGTTGGACTATTTGGTATCCACGAGAAGCCCCAGATAGAGCTGCGAAACGTATAGTAAATCGGTTTGTTTTTCGCGGCCTGAGATGTTCAGTTACCTACTTCCAAGTTTGGATACCAATTTCTAAATAGTCTCTAAGTTTGTATTACTACTTTTATTACTATCATTAATATTGCTCCAATCCAATAAAATAGTATTCGTCATAATTCCCACATTAGAGGCTTTTATTCCTTTAATAAATTATCTTCTCCAGAAAGGATGACTGCATGCCTCTTTCTGAGTCGGGGTATAATGTATTGGTTCCAAAGAAATTCCAGTGTAAAAGAACCTGAGACTTGTTTTCAATAGTCTTTGTATGTTGCCTGATCGGGATTACCAGACTGGACTTTAATGCACATCGGACCGAGGCCTGATACACTGTTCAGTCAGTGAGAAAGTCTAGTCTTTATAACAAGCCTATTCACTGAAGACACAGGATCAAGAGTTAGGTGGGTAATTGCATGAACATCACTGTCCGGAATCGAAGACACGGTGATTGCATAGCGAACTGCGTGATTCGGATGAGTGATGCGCACCGGCGGAATGTCATCAGATGACACACATTTCGCTTTCCTCTATTGATACGAGTGACTCTATGTCTGGTTAGAAATTCAATGCACCGAAGAAGCCCGAATCAATTACCATACGTGCAGTGCATGCAATGACAGCTCTGTGCTGAAATTCCTCATGAAGAAAATCAAACTTGCGAACTTGAAAAGTTCGGTAGTTTCTAGTAACCACTGATTAAATTGTACTATCTAAACTTTGATCAGTGATGCTTTTGTAAAACAGAAACAAATGTGGATTACTTTTTATTGTTATGCAAAACAGCGTGAAAACGTTCGCTTGTGTGCAGTTTAGAAACGCAAGGAAATGAAAACACCTGTTCTCCGTTATATCAGCTGTTGGTTGGTTGCGATACATTCATTCTGTTGTTCAACACATGTGAGTTAGCAGAACAGATATAAGTGAAAAAGTTAATTATTCAACTTATAATAACATGATAGTAATATGGTAATTGAGAAGCACGTTGTGTTTGTGTCTGAATATATCTCATTTGTCACCTAATTGAATATAACATTGTTTTTGCTATACGTTACCCTACTATTTATCAACGTACTGATAAAAACCACATTTGGAAAAACCTTTGTCTTATTAATAAAAGAATTAGAAGGAAATTCTTACATTGTTTTCGGAGAGAGAGAAAAATAGAGCCAATACTGAGTGAATGAATTAAATCATTTATGAGGTGCACAAAATGTGGCCAATTCGTGAGGCCGCAAACAGAGCTGTGTGCTACTGGGTACGTTGCCAGGTAACGGATAAAGAGTCGGACACCTATTTGTTGGTTAATCCTAAATGAGGTGGATATAGACTCACTATCTAAACGGTCACAGACGAGTAACAGTACACGTGATCAAGGTCGTGGTGGGGTTTCCTTTAGCTTATTCTCTCCACTCGAAAACATCATACACCTTTGTAGTCCGCAATGTGGTATGGCGCTCGCAGCCTATAACTCAGTAAGTTCACTGCTTGGGGTCACCAAACAAGATCAATGATCAAGTTGTGCTCTGTCTACCCGAAATGGTTTCCTTGATGAGGCACATGATCTGCGAAATAGGCTACTGCCTCGTTTAGCATAGCCTGCTTTAGAAAGCATGCTAATGTGTAATTTCTAGACATTCAAGCTCGAACAGAAAGGCATAGTGAGTTACCATTAACCAATCTATCCCAAGTGATAATCTATAACACCTGGCAGCTTGTGCGTATTCATCCCCCCCCCCTGATTGTAAATTGCCGAACTAATTTAGCTGCTGAGCTAAACTTTGTGAAACTATAAAATCAAATTCACATAGATTAGCACTTTCATTGTTAATTATTAATAAGAAAGCTGGAACATATCAATGCTGTAAGGAAGTGATTCTCTCCTGTATGCAGTCAAAGTTAGTCCACACAATTTGATCGATTAAGAGTTCATAGAAATATGAGGAAGTTCACAAATTATCCTTGTTTCGTGCACTGCTACGGATGTGGACATTTAAAACTTGTCAAAGTTTCATCCAGTTTGTACTTGAAAAATCAATACGACTTCTGAACAATGACACAATTGAGTGAATTCTGCCATTTTACTCCAAAGGACAAGGTGTCAATATAACAAGAGTTTTTTGATTGAATGGAGAGTGAATGGCCTAATAATAAATTTCCACATATTAAAACTATATCTTACCCCAGGATAACTCAGATGATGTAATCTCGTGAATCAATAGGGAACATTTTTATGCCTTATTTTCTTATACCTTTCTATAAATGCAAATTAAAGAAGGGTGCTGCGTATAAACCGAATGGTAATAAACAGAAATTGTGGAAGGAAAAATTGAGCGAAAACAACGGGTAATGAGTCGAGAAGAACGTGCAAATGTTAGACCGAACTGTATCCTTTTTACGACACAGTCAGTCTGCACCCTAGATGCAACCACATCAATACAACCACACTGCTCTGCGGCCAGTAGCAATGCAAAGCGGAACACTACATGAAAGTAGAAGTGTTTTTCTAATATTGAGAACGGTGAAGTGACCAAATTGTGATGAGAAAAAAATGGTTTGAATTACATAAATAGGTAAGACTGTGACTAAAAAGTGAACATGAGGCATTGAATGGTGTGATGAGTTTTCGGTTTTCGAATAATGAAACGCTATGCCAGTGCGCGGTGTGCATTGAAACGATATGCACCAAGCAGTACGCATTCGCATGCACAGGGTTAAAATTCGCCTTGGATGATTGATCGATCGATTATTCGTTTGATAGAGTTATAACTTGTTTACATGGTTGATTGCCGAAAATGGTAAAGAGGAAGTACTATTTCTCGCTGCTTCACACATGAATGTAGCTCACCGGTATTGAATCTGTGGAGTTTGTGGCCCCTGTTTCATTCCGCTTGCTTCGAGCGACGTAGAGATATACGGAACCTCGATCAGCCAATTCTGGCCCACTTGCGGTGTTCGGAACTAAATAAGTCAAATCATCGTGCCACGTGTTCACTGTGCTCGGGTCCGAAGACATCGATCGCATATGGGGTTTTTCCATTGTGGACAGTCTGGATGGACGTTTCGTACTGATTATGCGACTGTCCCGATAGATGTGTCCATCGTTTTCATTTTCCCCAAAAGGTGAAGGAGATCGTGCTAGACGAAGGTGTGGTTGTGTTGATACGAACACCGGGCTGAATGATCTGACAGAAACCACTCGTTGAGACTGTCTACTGGGTTCCACAGATTGTACGGATATTTGTCTCGGTTGATGGGCCGGCGGAAAGTGAACTGGTGACAGGCAAGGTCGTGAAACCGGACGTTCAGTACGAACTGGTAGTTTGGGTGATGTCTGCTGGTGTGTGACTCGATGGTCCGTGAAGTTGGGGTAAGCAGTGTTCGGGATGAACGAACGAGCTGGAAGGGTATGATCCGGAATAGGACTGGTAGAAACCGGTCGAGCAGGAGTGAAAGTATTTGTATTTTGTGTAGCTACTGATTTTCGGGTGACGCGTTCAGTCGCTGGGGGACTGGACATCATAGGAGGTGCTACAACGTTAGCCGCACGGAGTAAATATTGTGGATCTGATGTGCTCTGTTTGATAAGTTCCTGAATTCGGGTCATGTCGTCCACGTTTTTGCACATATACGTCTCGTAACTTCGTTTACCGGTCGCTTCCTCTTCCACGCAAAGCATAAACACGTTTGGTCGTGAGAGAAATGTGTAGAGTTGTTTAATCTCACGATAGTTCAAGTATTCCCGATGCGAAGCACTTCCCGAACCAGACTGTTTCCCAAAGCGCATTCGATCGATCAGGAAATTCACATATCCGACCGGTTTCTTTTTCTTCATGTGTTTTTCTAACAATGAGTTTGCCATTCCCTCGGTGAATATTTCATCCCCTTTGAGCACAGTTCGTCCCATTGTGCAAATCTCAAACTCATTGAACAGCAACTGCTTTGATCTTGCATCCACTGTCTGGTTGCCCAGAACTGTATAAGTACGGGCTTTACTTCGTGACCGACTTCGAGATTTGGGCATGATTTTAAGCGTCTAGCAAAAACTACAAAGATAACTTGCACAGACAAAGACAGCGAATATCACTCTCTTTTAATCCATCAATGATCGTGTAGGAAAAAGCACATCATTTTTTGTTTAACCACACATAAGTGACAGTGGAGCTCAGGCGTTTCTTCTGTCTGTCAGCCCACTGGTTTCACCTTATCGCTGTTTTGATGTACAGTCTCATCTTACTGTGACGGACTGAACTCACCAATCCGTAGCCAAGTCACGTGAACCACCGATTTTTTGAGACGGAGGTGGATGTAAGCTCATCGTTTGGTGACTTGGTGAGTACATATATAAAGATGGGTCGATATAAATAATTTGATTACCGTTGGAAATATATTTTGTTTCCTCATTTAGATTTAGCGGCAATCTTTCATCAAAAAAATCGTCGGTGCGATGATGGAAATGTTAGGGGATTGCAAGTGGGAAACAACTTGATTTAAAGCCAAGGTTAGTTGATCAACAAAATCTGTTTACTATCTTGAAAACCGGAAGCGCAGTCTCAAGACAAAGGGAAGTGAGGAAAATTGAGGAGGAAATAAAAAGCTCGTTGAAATATCCCAATTCCTAATTGGAAAGACCGTTAGAGCAAAGATAGTTGTTTCGATTATTCATTCTCAAGCCTCTACATCGATATACGATTTTAGGGTGGCAAAAAATGTCATGATTCATAAAATAAACTGGGGTGAGAGTGGTTGGGTTTACGAAGATGTAATCATTTGTTTAAACTGATATCATAACATGATCATCCACTGATCGTTTGATTTTCTGAACGGTGGTGATTACGTCATTTTGTTGATCCATAGCAACCTCAATATGTGACTGATCTGATTTTGCTGGCACATTTTGGCGTGATCTATCCGAATCAAAAATGCATCGACCGTGCAAAGCATAATTTGCCTCAGATTCATTGGGGTTCGACATCTACCGTATGACCCTTGTTTACCAGATGCTGCACAGTGGAGCTACAAATGACCTTTTTTGCACCTTTTCTCACCACACCACCTGGTACTCTTGAATTTGTTTGGTTAACCGACGGCTGTTGCGACCGATACAACCGATTCCGCAGGCGCACGTGAATAGGTAAAATGCCATAGTAATGGTTGTCAGTGGCAGTCAATCTTTAAGTTTCTGATCAGTGACCGGATAGGATGAGTAGAATATTTTCAATTGGGCGGTATTAAATGTGGATTTTAAGAGTTTATTTTCGAACAGCTCATTGATACCATCGTTGATAAAAGGCAGCTGGATATGTAATCGTTTCTCGAGGTCGGTGTAGAGTTTTATTATTTTAGGAAAGTGCTTTGTAATTGCTGTGATTCATCTGCTAGTGTTCCGCTGGAACAAATCATTCTTGATCGGCGAGATGGACAACTCACTGGGTTTGGATTCTGCTGGATCGGTACCGTACTGTGGAAGTTTACATGTTGCCCAATCGAAGTGCGCTGTGTATGCTTGTTTCTATCAATGGTTGTATCCTCTTTTTGGGAAGACAGCACATCGAGGAAAGGAATANATCTATCCCTTTCGCGCTCCAGGGTAAATTGTATCGACTCACGTGCCTCGTTGAACTTCAACAAAAGTTGTGAAACATTAGTTGTTGCATTGCTACTTGCAAAGATATCATCAACGTAACGAAAATAATTATCCAGATCGTGGGGTTTTAAACTTAGCCATAAAAGTGTATGCTTCTAATGGGTCATCCAGTTTATTTAATGAATCATGGCTTTTGTTGCTGCCCTGAGATCGTATACTAATATAAAAGCTTGAGAATCAATAATCGAGACGAACATCTTCAATTCAATGGTCTTTTCAATAAAAATGCTCATAACGATAACCGAAATTAAATATCAGTTAATTACACTAGTACGCTCAATGATTGTGGTAGTTGATCATCGGTTTTCTTTAGGCTTGATGGAGAAGTTCGACATCCTGCATCAACTCTTTTACTCCTTTTCTATAAGATTTTGCCAGGCACGCGGTTCTCATTTGGTTTCATCCATTTGGTTCACCTCAGTCCCTTCAAAGGGTCTTCCGTACTGGAAGGAACTCTTCTTTTATTTACTCACACCTACTCGCTTGCGGATATCTTATCCCAATTAAAATACGCTCAGTTGAGAGAAGGTAGGTTTCCACGTACATGGGTTCATGTGAAACACTCAATGGTTAGATAAACTGAGTGATACGGCTTATTATCGTGAACAGTGGCGCTCGTGAATCTACTCATTATCCGGCGCATGAAAGTGCATGGCTAATGTTTGTAAAAGCTAAACTGAACTAATTCATGGGTATGAACGAGGGCCCTGCGGTGAGCAACTGAGAACGGCCATCACAGAATGAGTAGAGTTACGAGAAGGAGCAGAAGTGGAGCAATATGGATGTAAATGTATATGTCGATGCCGTGCGTGATAATGGTGGCGTGGATGCATCAGTAAAGCATTGCGGTGATTGAAGCGAGTGATCCACTAAAGTGGCATATTCAAGCCTGGTCTGCCTTCGAACCCAGGAACACTCGCATTCGAAGCGAGTATCATACACTGAGACCTGCAGACCCCCAATGAGAATAACACAAATCCTTAAACCATAAGCATACGAAGTAACAGTGTATTTAAATATTATTTAACTAAGCGGAGGTAAATTCACCACCACATGAACTTTGCCCATTCATTTACAACATCTGAAGATTTAAAAAACCAATCGACTTCAACATCACATACTTTGCTGCATTTATATCCTCTTGCAGTATCGGTCATATTGAAAATGGGTTATGGAATGTAGAACAACTCATGAGGAGTTGGGCTGGGTTGAACTGGGTGGTCATACTAGTAATGGACAGTCAAGCAGTCATTGTATCGTTATTTGAACCAGTAGGGAAATAACTATCAGCCTATCTAACAGCTTTCAGTTTGTTGATACAACCAAAGTTCTAGACGTAAAAGAAAGGAAAGTGTGGCTTGTTGACCTTATGTTCCTATTCAATATTGAGCTTCTCAAGTGCAACGATCCATTTCTTATGGCAATAATTGAACAAAGGAAGGTAGCTGGTAAACTATTTGTTGAAGAAGGCTCTTGTTTTTGTACATATATGCTCCAATCTCTTTTATGGTCAGCTGTATCACCCAAACTACGGTGTTGCTATGTGTTCTTCACTATGAAGGTGATTAAACCACTTGTTCATGGTCGAACTCCCAAATGGTCCATTAAAAGATATATAAAAGCGTTTATGTCAAATCGGCAGCATCTGCACAATTTAAGTAGTGACAGGTAATTCTCCAATCCGAACGGAAATTGTACGTCTTTTCAACTCCTCACAAACGAGCGTTTAGTTAATTTCTAGATGGACTTTGGCACGGGATTTGACATTCTTATAACTCGACGCTCGGAACGTTTTATCCAGATGAATAGTCATTGGGAGCAAAAATCGATCGGACTGTGCACAAATTGTCGTGGTTTGGACCATTACAGAACAAGGAGAATCTAATCCGCCTTAATGTGAATGAAACTCTATAATTGGGTTCATCAGACTCGGAACAGAGTTGATAAATCGGTTCTGCTGGTTGGCACAGTGGTAACACACGCCTTACGTGTGATGGGTCCAGAGTTCAAATCCCGGACGGGACAGTGCATATACACTACTATTGGGCTCTAATAAGAGTGAAACTCGAGTCTAGTGTTTCCGAGAGTATGGTTGAATAAAACAGCTGAGGAATATACGTGAAGGTGAGTCCAATCAGTCAATACCAACTATACCAAAAAATATTCAGAGCAGGATATCGAACTAAATTATTACGCATTTTAACTGAAAGCTCTTCAAATTGCCTAGACAGAAGTGTTTATTGTTACCGAAGAAAGCAATTCTAGTTGTTCATTCATTGATTGTTGGAGATAATACGTAGACACCACACAGTGATTGGTGCTTCAGCAGACACACGTAACCAATTAAATCGAGTATGTCAAAACCCAATTAAGCCAGAATGATCTGGTTTATCCAAAGACAAACAAATGAGTTACCAAGGGAGAAAGGAAAATTTGGTGAGGTACGTTATAATTATTCTTCTCCCCAAACGGTTTATGTCCTTGGACCATGGTGGAGTGTGTTAGCCGAGAACGAACGAACGAACCCAAACGATATTGATCTGTCTTTGGGGTAAGGAAGTAAATCCCTTAAGGATGAATCGATAAACAGGTGTGAATGGTGGCATGATTCATTACATGAGTGGGTCCAACCTAAGTCGTCAATAGCCCAATGAGTAAATCTCATTCATATTTATGACAACAACAGGATGCAAAACAATGGATCTTGGATAGAATAGAAGAATAATCTTTTTGTAATCAGAACAGCACGGATGAATTTGGACTCATTTACTACCGAACAGAAATTACATCTTTTTTCATTGCGACCACCAGGTTAAAGATTGTATTTTTTTCTACGGTGCCAATGGAAATAACATGAAACCTACAGCTTCTCTTTTCCTTACCCAGTCTCGGTGTATAGGTTTTAACCTCGTTGCATCATTTCACATCCTTGACGCAACTTTTCACAGCCTAGTTACATCTGCGTGAGACTTATAGCATAGTGACTGCGACAGATGATGACAAGAATGACTCAGATTTGTCCATGATCGTGTAACGGATGATATAGTTGAGCCGGATGCCTCATGGGATAACATAATTTAGTACTCGAAATAGCAATCGTAATTGACTAGCATGAAGTCGGAGTTGGACTAAAAACCCACCTAATATCGCAGTCAGATAGAACCTAGTTGAGTCGAGGCTAAAACTAATTCCCTTCTGAGAGTCACGCAAATAAATAACATCATCAATAATCAATCATTGGTAGAATCCTCTTTGTCCGGTCGTTATCAATATGATCAGCTTGTTACCCTTCCCGCATTTAGATAATCCGATTGCTTACATTTGACCTCTTGAGGATGGTAAGAATTTTCGCATCCTGTTTTGCTTCCTGGAGGCTAAATCGTAGTGCGTACGTAATTCTGTCCGAACTAGTTACACGTTCACTAAATTATAATGCAGTATAGAACCAACAGTTGCCTCATTCTTAGAAATAGACCGTATCTTACGTGACGGAGGGGGGGATGTGTGACATTCATAGAAGAACACATGAATAATTTTGGGCATCCGACATCAGTCGACACCCTAAGCAACAATAACATTTTTTCTATCCGCTACGTGGAGACGCGCAGCGTTCAGCTTCACCAGGGGTAGAGCAGATATGACTTACCACCAGGTCATATTATGGCCAGCCTTGAACGTTGCCCACCTAACTCGCACGCTGGGAAACCCTTTCTGGTGACATGCCTCAAGCAAACCTCAGTCAACGCGATGTATGGAGGTGATTAATGTTGTTATCTGAAAGCGAAAAGCATCTCGGCTTGTTATTTTGCATATCGTATCATATGAAACACCACTGATTGTATCCTCATGTACATTAGAAACATTCCTTTAGATGTTCTATTCACCGATGGAGGTACACTAGCAGTGCATATTTATAACCTTCATTCGCTTTTGTAATCGCTGCTTCGGTTGATGGAGTCAATCGTTTTCATAACTCTAATGGATCCAGTAGTAGTCTTTAAGTCCAAGGAACCATATCAATGTGTATTTTATTCGGGTATCTCTCATCTACGGTGCGATTGCTCCATCGTTTCACCTCGTATTGTCCCTCTCACCCGTGACCTCAAACAAGTAAACTCGCGCTGACCTACCCTACTACCTCATTGAACCATTTTCCACTATTTGCCCAACTTGGAGCCCCCGAAGCTGACAGGAAAGCGTTTGGTCACCGACTCGCAATGATTGTGATACTCTTGTTCTCACCTTCACCTAGTTTTCAGATGATTCTACACGGTGTTTTGGTGTACACCTAATCCGTCCCCCTCCAATCTAATTCATTGCAATTCATTTTACTATCATTCGAACCAACGCGAAGAAGTGCAAGGTTAACGATTGTGAGCTAAGAAGTAAGTACATGGTATGATGAGTGACAAAATTTATCCATGCACATTCTAACTACTTATGAGTAACAAAAAACAATTCTTGGTAATCTGCCTGATATTTGAACGGTGTTTTTCCATCGTGACACCTGCGGTTGACATGCCATAAAGGGACATCGAAAAGTAGATAGAGAAGGTATCTTCGGCGTGTAATTATTGCATAAAAAAATTATATTTTGCTAGTGTACGGAGGCTCTCAATGAATTATATTGAAACGGACAAGTATTCGTTTTGAAATCCATTAGTAGATAAGTTAAGAAAAACCTTATGGACCCCAAGTTGTCCGTACATGGTTAAATTTTACAGTAAACCAGAAAAGTGTGTTGATCTCAGATACGGCGGAAGCACCTAAGTTAACATCACGTGAGCAAGTGCCCTTTTACATCTGCCCGTGCACCCGAACTGTTGGGCATAAACGTTTCCGGTACATTGGTCATAATGGTATGCACAAATGCTTCGACTGAACAAGTGTGTATCAACGAAAAGAATGTCGAACCATAGTCGTATCGGTGGCATAGGAAATTCTATCTTCGGGATTCGTTATCTGGTACATTTGTTTTACATAGTATTTTGTACTAATGAAGACGACATCTGAACAAACATGACTTGACAATTTTGGTGTGATCTGGTGGTGACGCACATGCCTTCCAAGCGATGGGTTCGAAGTTTAAAGCCCGAAATGAACGATAGATGTCCACTACTGAGGAGCTCCAAGAAGAGCAGAACTCGAGTGTAGCACTCAACCTGGAAGAAAAGAGGAGTGCTTGTAAATATGAAGTCAGAAGAATGGTCAGTACAAATCAAGTTTTCAAAGTACTCTGACCAAACCATGTCAAATTGATGCATTTTTTATTCCACTGAGAAGCGCGTGCCAGCGATATATTTGCGAATTAGCACTAAATCCTCTTGTAGGAACGTACTACTTTTGGTTGGTGGTCAAATGGGTTTTGGGACAAGAATTAACAAAATTTGAGAGAAACTGGCCCCGATGGAATTTACTCACTAGGTTTTTGAGGGCCTAGGCGTCAACCTACTCACGCAATGAATCCTGGAAACATTTACCCTTGGTGACCGATTTTTTAATTCCTAATAACTCATGTAATTTGATTTTTTACTACATAGATTGATTTTTATTTCCCTGGTAATCGTTCATCTTCGTCGGAAACTCACACGATTAACAACCAAAGGCTTAACGTTCACGACCGAATGTACAGTTGGTTAAACTGCACCCTATTGACACTTTCATCATCACTCGGTAAATCATTCAAAAATACTCTTGCTTCGTCAAAGGAGAAACAAGCTGATTCTGGCTGGACGGGGGTTTGATGAACCCGGTTCAAAAGGAAACATGTGACAGCCCGAGCATCAATCATTTTGTGGAGTTCCCATAGAATGCGATTGATGGATTCGCTTGAAGTTACTAGATATTCGCGTAAATTTACAGTGGATTTACTTGACGCTAACAAGCTGGTGGTCTCTGAATATTTCATTGAATTTAAATCATTGAAGTTCGAAAGCAAACAAGAACATAATCGGAAGAACCACGTTTCAGAAATTCCCCAGCTGAACTCGTGTACTGAACCGATTCTTAAGTTGACCCTTAAAAACGGTTTTATATTTCCCAGTGGGCTTGAAAGTGTCTGAGAAGTTTACGTTATTCAGATGCACGGGCAACTGTGATTCAGATTCTTTAGTTGCAAATAAAAGAAAAAGAAGCTCACTGTTTTGTCGTTCCGTGAAAGCATTTCAGATATTATGGTAAAAACAAAGAGAAAAGTCTGGTACCGAAAAAGCCATAGCGTACGTTGGTTGTGCTTTTTACGTCGCGGTCAGTTCCATATGTAGCCGGTTCCTTGCAAGATAACTACCGTGAACTGATGGGAGCTGTAGAAGTTGCAGTTCAGTAAAAAGGTTCAAACAAATGGTGAAACCCGGCGGTAGCTAGTTAGTCACTTCCATGATCAATATCAAACACGAGGAGAGCATATTCTTGTCAGTTTACGGCGCTGGCATCACTTTTGAGGAGGGCATCGTTTCAGGATCTATTCCCTTGATGCTACGGTTCGACTGGTAAGCGTGTTGTCTACTTTACGATGGCGAAGCAGTAACTTTGTGAACCCTCCGCGGTTCAACCAGAGTCAACTATTCAGAACAACATGGTACACCAATATCCAACGTAATCGTTGTCATCAGTTGTAAATCTGTTTTTGGCATCAACTATCCAGTTTGTCTGACCGTCGCACAGTGATGAGTGGCGCGAACCCAAGTCCATGTTCACCGAAAAAGGTGTTGGCAATCTACTACTACTACCGAGAATACAGATTGTATCAGGATGAAACACCATATCTGAAATTGTGGAGCAAGGGTATAGGTAAAGCTTGTAACGTCCAGCAAAACGCGTGTCAATGCATAACAAAAAAGAATGAAATGCAAGCACAATGACAACACCACTTAGGATTTGGTGACCCTCAGTTACAACACTGTGCTAACTCAGGGGCTGGTCAACAATGACGCCACCTGTGGTTTTTAGGGCAATGCAAATTACTTGGGGTTGTAATCAGAGGAGTCGAGCGGACAGGCATCCGGCTAACAAACGGTCAAATTGGATGATCAAGGGTATGCGAATAGCACCAAATAGAGTCGAGACATTGTGATACATGAGAGATGGTACATAGCATAAAGCAGGTAAACATTTAAGGAGAGCAACGATAGATTCTGTGATCTAATAGATTTCCACTTTATCCTTGCTAACAAAGATTTAAGTACACTTTGATTTCCAGAATCACAACCAAAAAAGGGGTAAACAGATTTACTAACCAGGTGAACCGCGAACCATTCAAGAAGTAAACATGTGGTAAGATCCAGTTCCGCTCGTATCATTATGGACCCGTAAACTAACATGGGAAATCGGAACACACAAGACAGTGTGCTGACCAAAATGAGTTAGACGATTTGTCGAATACCGTGTGAGAATAAGTCGATTAAACTACAGTCCAAAACCAGGTAAAGATAGCTTACGGACAAATAGCCCGGAAGAGAATTGACCGGGGACTGTTCTAGGTAAGCGCGTCACATGATCGGACGATCCACAAGAACGGATGATTGAGTGGGTACATAGCAGCAAGAAGACGGTATGCGACGAAGCAGTGATCGGGACATTACCGAATACAAGCAGGTTTTTCTGTGTAGTTAAGCGGAACAGAAAAGCTGTAATGGAATAAGTACTGTGCTAACAGGGTTGAACTAAGATTATATGCTGCTGCATCCCTTTGCTTTGTCGCAGTTTCCGCCAGCGAAAATGATACACACAGGCAATACGTATCAATGTTCGTACTAACATTAATGCACGTGTACCACGGATTCACGTAAGCCACAATGTGCAAGTTCAGATACTGATGACAAATATCTTACAATGATGAGATAAAAAGGTCACATTGTGTTGACATCAACACTCCCTCGATAAATTGGATTGTCAGAAAACCCTATACAATATAGCAAATTTTCCTTACCGAATTCTTAGATTCAAACGGGTGCAATAGGATTTCCAAAAAGCAGTAAAATTCGTGAGATTAATTCCGAATGAACGCATATAGTTTTTCATTCTCCAATAATAAAGGTGTATCGAAATCCTGCTTAACATGTTTATTAAATCGTGTTTGGGTCCTTTACAATGTCTGATAAGCCAGAAATTATAATTGGTTGGAATTTCATTCCATGGGGAAAAATACCAGCGCTTTTAGAGAAATAATATCGTCCATTGTGTGGGCGGTCAACGAAAGGCAAACTGCTGGTCATTTCGAAACCGCGAAATGCAAGTTGATTATGCAATCGTTCAATAGAGCAGTTTAGATTTTATTTGAAAAGATTGCTTAAATATATAATGCACTACACATTAAATGTTCCCATCACTACACTGGGGTTTAAGATCTTTTTCACGATCGGAAAAACTATTTCTCTGTAGTGTTCTATATTTATGCGGAAACACTGGCGTCTGTTCAGCGTTGTCTCTCCTACGGAGTTAGTTACACCTTGGCCATTTATCCTTGTTACTGAATGCCGACACAGGAACGAGTATCAGACGATAAACCTTGCAGTGTCATCCTGATTTCACTATTCGATAATTTGAATTATGGTTTGATATAAATAAATGGGGTATTCATCCGGAATCACTGTAAACAGTTTTACCATTTTACCGGAGAGCTTATTGCATCTGTTTGAATCTGAGACTTTAGGAAGGAAAGTATGAGGCATTACATAGGGTTTTCTGAACGCGCCTCTCTATGGAGACAGTTTTGATGTCAACACGCCCAGACTCTTTTATCGCGTCTATGTGAGATAATTGACGCAGACTGAAGCGAACAGTACAAGTGAATAACTAGTAAAACTTCATCTGTGGAATAAATTTTTTAACCGATTTTCAAAGTCAGAGTAACACAGGTATAACCCAAAAGCATCTCCTGTTTGAGCGCCGTGCAACTGTTAACATCACAGAAATTACTTTGGATAGTTGATACGGACGAGCCTTTCGCAAACGCCCTTTATTTGTAGTCATCTCCGTTTTCTCTTGAGGCAACATGTTCTTATTGAGCCTTAAATGGCGTGGTGCTTCACGTATTAGGGTCTAGGTAGCCAATTTCTAAAAAACCACTCAGCATGAATTCGCACACTACACAATACATCATTTCATCTATGTTTACTCATACGAGCTCAGGGTATTTTCACCAACTTTCGCAGTCCTAATCACATCGATTCTATGCATCATTTACGTGAATATTTCCCCCGTTCTTGTTTTTATTTTGAGGAAGTGATCCTCTTCGGGAGATCTTACACGTTCACGGTTCCCTCAAATACACTTCGATCATCCATTCGGCTTGAAGCGGGGGTGTGTTCATTCAGCATGCAGTACCAGTTACTCTTTAATATTTCCAATAGTGAATTTCAGTTCTCACAACCGAATCCTCTAATCCCCTCTTCAAATCGAGACTTGTGCATTCTGCATTGCTTCCCAAACAGCTGTGACTGTTTTGTGTTTGATCTTTCATCATTGCTCATTCAGAATATTTTGCAATCCAAGTCTGACACACAAATCATCATCTTAGGTGGTTTCAACATTCACGAGAACAACTGGTTAGCACACTCAAAGACAAGTAAAAACATTCATCCGCATCCTTCTGTGTGAAATGATCTTTTGTCATCCCCTCTCTCTTTCTCGATCATTGCAAGGCCTAAATAATTCTTACTGTGGACTATTGTATCCAAACCTGAGACGCGGTCTTCTCTTCTTGTCGATGCATTCAGACTTTGCTTAACCGAAACCGATCCATGTTGTCACCGGTCTGTCCCGACTATTCACTCTTCAACTAATTACTTATCCTCTTGCGATCGCCCCATTTTTCCTATTCTACCTTTATTATCATGAATTTTGTTGTACAGAGTGGACAGACTTGATCTTTCCGCCGCTCTCGTTGGATCGTAACCCAC
>UZAN01044626.1:0-18698 GCA_900618425.1 Echinostoma caproni | reverse complement strand
TTCTTCCTTCTTGCTTTTACCATATCGCCTCCCTAGTTTGGCCGCTGGTTTGAGTGTCTTCCTTCTAGCGTTAGTCGCAAGACTACATAACCACTTTCGCCGTGGGCTCCTCGCGGTTTGTTGTCCTTTTGTCTATAGGGTTTCTCGTGATCACTAGATCCAGTATGGACGGCTTGTCATTTGCTCTAAACTTGATGGCTTGTCGCAAGTGTTGTGATAATGCGTTCTGATTTAGCCACTCTAAAAGCAGTCCACCTCCGGCACCTGGAGGTGACCTGTCTCTACTTCAATTGAAGTCCCCTACTAGAAACACCCTTCTGAACTTGCAAGGAATAAGTGTAGGTGAGCATTCAATTCCTGATCTTTTGTTGCAATCGCCTGTGGAGCCCGGTAGATGCACATGACGGCTAATGCGTTTCTGTCCATTTCAACTACACAACTAATGGCTTGTATGTTGGAAGTCACTAGGGCTGCTGCTGCCTCCCGCTACGTGTGATCTGACTTTATCTTTATAAGAACCCCTCCTCTTGCCTACCATTCATCCTATCTTGTCTATGAATTGTGCAGTCATCCATCCCCGGGGTGCTGTAGTGCTTCTGTATCAATCCAGTTATGGCCACGATGTCCATACCTGAGGTGCGCCGTAGCCCCTTTCACCAGTTATCCCATATGCTCCAAGCATTGGTATACCACAGTGTGACTGTGTTTACTTGAGCGTGCCTGCTGGAACGGAAACTCATTTCTGGGGGAGCGTATTGTCCGGAGCGTTACTCCTTTTTTGGTGGTGGTGGTAGGTGAATGCTGTGGTCGTGGCTTCTTTCACTTCCCAAGCCACTTTTATCCCTGAATATGACTATTATCGTCATTCCAAAAGCCTCCTGTACCCCGTGGCTACATCCTCGTTCGCCTTTGGAGTACTTAATCTCCGTTTCAATCGCGGAACCGGGGACTTTGCGGCTACTGGGGAGTTCGCTATTATTGTCGCCCATGTAACTGGTTCGTCTCAGTTCACCATGGCTTCCTTCTCTGTACTGCCAGCTGCCATTAATTTCCTTAGTTGTGGGGCCTTGTCCTGTGTTCGTGGTCGGTTAAACCTTACCTTGTGGACCACGGCGTTGCCTTCTTTAGAAATCTCCTGTAGGCCCTTTCCTACAAATGGTTTTGCTGGTACCTTCTTTGGTATTTTTTGGATGCATTTGCTCAAAGGTTCTCCAGCACTTGGCACGCGAAATACTACGTCTTTGGTGTGCATTATTTCCTCTTCTAACTGGGTGCATCACCCTGACAGGCGTATCGGGGGTGACTATTATACGCCCCTGAGTAAGATCCTCGATCCTTGAAGTTCTTGATAGTGGTAGATCTCTTATTTTTGGTTTTGGAAACACTACTAAGAGAAGCCTTTGAACACGTAAGCTTTCTTCTTTCCATAGGCCAATTCTATGGCATTTGGTGTTTGCGGTGTTTAGAGGCAACCCTGCTACCCTAAAAGTGTTTTGCTCATGTCGATATTCAACTTCTAGCCTCAACTTCACCATGTTTATAACTGGCTCCGTGCAGTTATGCAGGAGCAAGTTCTTAGTCCTTCCTAGAAAAACTTCGCTTCTCTTTTTAAGCAGCTGGAGTTCTCTCGCCAATCCGTTGTACCGTTTCCCGGTAGTTAGGATGAATCTCAGGTTTAACCAAAGTCTTCTTATTCTTTAGAGACCTCATAGTCCGTGGTTCAACCTACCTGTTTCGGTTTTCTACTTCTCTTATTGGTGCACTTTTATTTGGGAATGACGCAGAAGTAACCCTTACGTTTTCCCTTTGTTTTCCTTATTCTGGGGAGCCACTGATGCATTCAGAAATGTCCTGAACTGCTCGGCTAGTGTTGAGCAGTGGTGACAAACACACTTAAGGGACATGTGCTCCATGTGGAATTGATGCTCCTTTTTGCTTATTTGAGAGTATCTCTGATAGAGCCACACTCTACAGTTGTCGCATTAAATCCCCTGGGCGACATAATCTCCGAAACAAGTGGCCACACGAGCGTTGGAGACCTTTGTTTGTGTCATTCCAAATTAAACAAGAATGTCTAAATAACTAGTTCCCTAACTCTGTAAAACTAGATATGGCGTGATATAAAAACGTAAAAAATTGCGCTTTACCAAACTCAAAATTAAATGCTTTAGACCTGCAAAACATCAGAAAAATTACCTGGTTTAAGGTTTGTGATCTTTGACGGATCAGGAATGATCCTGGTAAACGGAAAAATTCCTACAAGAGTTATTCGAGTTAAATATCCACTGATATTTCCCTAATACCGGACAAAAGTGTAAACAAGATAGAGCACAGTGGGAATTCGAACCGCGCACGAATGTACCGCAAGATGACATTGCTTTAGTGGAGTTGTCCTTTTGGTCCGTCTGGGCAACTCTGATAGCCGGAGAACTACGTTCAACCGGAAGGATTCGGAGAATCACTGTGTTGCAAAATCAAGCTTTTTGCCGGAGAATACACCAGAGTAGGAGTGATCTACCGAACACCGGTGGTGTATGTTTTACAGCTGTTGGCCAGCATGCAGAGGTACGCCTGCGATGGACATTCTCGTATCTTGGGTGATTTCGGTGAGCCACGTGTTGACTGAGAACTGACATATGCTGGCAGCACGCTAATTTGCTTTCCAGAGAGCTTCATTCTGCTGTTCGTGCACTCTTACGTGTTCAGCATATCCATGCACCTACCCGAATGGTTAGCGATCATCTTTCACTGGATGCTCTCGCCGAGGCAATCAGATACGACCGGGTTTGCCCTCCTCCCATCAGTTGCATTTAGTGATAACTCCCTTCTGCGAATACAATGGAGGCGTAATGTACTTCACACGGACAGATCAAACGGCGAACGGAATTTGTGGCACTCATCTTTTCCGGAAATGCGTCAATCTGCAGCAGTTATGAATTAGGATTCCCATAACCCCGAGGATGTGGATGAATCCTGGGAGTCATTCCTTCACAGAATCCATCACGTCATTCGAGAATTCTCTCCACCTCACCTCCACCGAACAAACGCCATGGGTTCACCGTAGTTTCATTGTGAACTGCGAAATTGCCTCTCGCAGCGAACCAAAGCCTGATCGAGGTATTGCGAGACATGCACGAGATATGTGGAACATCGTGTTATCGGAATCTCTGTACTACACTATAAAAATCTAAGAGGATAATCTTCGAGGAACGCATCGCAGCGAAAGCTTTACAGACGCCAAAGCAGATTTATGCCTTCCTTAAACGATGATTTGGAGCTAATCCCGGCCTCCCGAATCTCGCCAAGGACGGGTTACTGACCGACGATAAGGACGGGGCGGAGATGTCGGCATCTCATCACAACTTGGTGTGCTACCCATACTTGAACACATCGTAACATCCACTGGGCACTGACACTGCCCCTAGTGGGACTCCATTTACCATCAACGACCTGTATGGTCAGCTGCGCAGCGCTTCCCTCATGTGTACGGAAGACATCAAAATCTAGCATACAATCTAGGGTATAGAGGATCGGAAAAATACCTAAACAACCGAACTCAGTGGGTGGGCACTTCGGCCCCTCCAGTCAAGCCGAGCGTGCTTACATGCATATGGGGCGTGTTAATTAAGAGTTGGTCTAGATTCCCCAGGGAACCACATTGCGCAGAATATCGCGAAGGAGACCTGGGAGCTAAGGTGACGTCATCATTGAAGACTCGAGAAATCACCGATAGGGTCTGTTCCAAAGCGTGGAGCATTTTGAGCCCCATTCGGAGATCTTTCAGTGGGCTCACGATGAACACTTTCACAGTGCTGTGCGCTTTCCACTTCAGACGGAGATTTGAGTACCGCTACGAACCTTTGCACGGCCGGTGAACTGGCCAAGTTGAAGCTTGCACAACGTGCTACCATTAGACTCGTTATTGGACTACGTGGGACCAGCTATGAAGGTCGTCTACAGGCTACTGGTCTGTTCCCAGTTGCGTATCAGCGCCTCGGAGGAGATCACATCTGTATGTAGAAGATCCTGAGCGGTGATATGTTCGAGGAGTTAGAAAGTTTCCGTGACTGACAGGAGAACGTACGCGGGGCGCTCTCTCATGTTGAATAAACTTCAGTCAGATGTTCTACCGTTTCTGGTGGAGGTAAATAACGCTCTGGAATTTCTTTTCAGCAAATGTGATGGAGGAGAAGACCGACGCTGCCTTCAAATGGCGTTTGGATGAGCAGCTTAAGGGGTTATGGAGGAACAAACACATGTGCCTCGAGCTTGGACCCAGCAGTGATGGGGCTCACACGGGTATCCTGTCCTCTGCCCTCAATACTAAGGACTGACTTGGACCGATTGTAAATCCGCTGATGTGATTTTCCGTTTACGTTTTATCATTATTCGTGTGACCGTTTCATCATTTTTATTCTAAATATAATGGTAATATGTTTTTTTACTGAAGTGTAAACACAGTTGCTTGCACAATGAAATACAGTAAAATGCAATACAATACAAAACAATAAAATTTAATACAAATATAAAAATTAACGCGATCAATTCAACACTGGCTTGTTTAAAATTCACGATAAGGCTATTGGTATATGTATGAGGACAACTTTTCCTCCTGATCTGCCTATTCTTTTATGACTGCACAAGGAAGACACTCCTCTCCTTTCACACTTTCCCCTTTCCTTTATTAACTGATTACGTCAGCTACATTTGTTAGTAAACAGTACTGAACCTTTGAAATGCATTTATCATATTTTTTTTCGCTTTAAAGACTCCGTTTGCTGATTAATTTCATCAAATAACTCTCATTTTTGGTATCTTAGTTCCGTGAAAGTGTGATCGAATCATTGCGTAAAATATGCTGAAGTCTATGGCAAGATAGTAGATTCATGTGAAAATATAAGATTATTAAGGGATTAGAGACAGGACAGGCTATTAGCGCACTATCAGCCAACGATGTGCTACTTGGGTTCTAATTTGTGGTATCTATATGCTAACACGAATGAAATATAATAAACAGTAGAATGCTACCTTCAGTTTCTAAACGTATGTAGGAAATAACGATGGTTAGCCTTACTGAAACCAATGTGAGTGAACAAATAAAGTTAGGGGTCAATTATAACGAAGAGAAAGCGTTTGTCAATAGAATAAAAATTGAAAAATTTAATGCATCATTAATGAGAAGATACTAATTTATCATATAATTCTGCACAACTGGAATGGGAAAAGACAAGTTTTGGGAAAAACGCGAAAGTCAAAGTGTTTTAGGCGCAGAAAATGCCTCGATGTGTTGGCAGGGTTCTAGTCTTGCTGTATAAGCGCTTATATCCCTTACATACCGGCATTTTGTTCAATTATTTGCTGTATAACGTAAAACGTTTATTATTTTTACGCCCAATCGGCGCACGTTACCCGCCAACATCCCATGCTGATTGATCTATCTGGGACGTTTTGGAGTAGGCATAATTTTTAAATGATTCTTAGATTTCTTTTATAAATTTTTAAAATAATTTGTGCGTAGTTGTGTGCTCTATATAGAAGTATATTTTCGTGTCGTTTGTTTTAATTCGTGACCCTGAAGTCATGTCTGCTTCTACCATGTGTCGAATTTTGCACGAATTCCATGAAGGTGCTTGTGTGGAATGCATGCAAAATGGTGGATTGTTACCTAAACAGCGAACATGTCCGTGTGAACGATTAGTGAACTTTCAAGAGTTTGCCCGCTGTCGTGGCTTTGCTTTTCGATGTGCTACCTGTAAGCGGCAAACATCACTTTGATCGGGTAAAATTTTGAAAAATCTCAGTTGCTATTGTCTACCCTAATAGAATTAATTATTTATTTCATTACGGAGAAACCGGTCAATCGGGCTGCATTGATGGCGAAGGTTTCTAGAAGGAGCGCATTACAATGGTGCATTTACTGCCGTGATATTTGTTCCTCAATCATGTGATCGCTCAGTAGGTGTTGGAGTTGTGGTTGAGGTTGACGAAAGTCTAGCCGGTAAAAGTTAATATGGACGCGAGCTACCAATAACCAGTGCATGGATGTTTGGGAGGTACGATCGGAGTACACATTATTGCTACTTTCATAGAGTTGGGGCTTGATCTGCCGAGAATTTGTGACCCATTATACAACGCTGGATGCAATCAGGAACTACGATCAATGGGCGGTTTATTGCTCATTGCGTTCTTTTAGATTTATAAACGTGTATCAACCACAGAGACCGACGACCTGTCGGTGATGTTATTTTGGAAAATGTGGACGAGGTCCAGCCCAGTCAGCACGAGTGTAAGACGTTTTATTGTATGATTTGAAATTACGTACACCGGACCTATCTTTACTCGGTTCACAATCCAAGAATTCATGTTTGGTCCAAAACAACTCCCAGTTTATTGACCTTTGCCAACCAAATCGAAATTTCTACTTTCCTCCTCCATGAACATTTTGGTTTTACTTTTCCGTAATTCCCTTGTGATTACATAACCGCTCCACATAGCAACTCCCGGTATTAATCATCGCATCCCGTTCTTCGTCCGGCCTGTTATCGCGATATATTATCTACACTCCACATGGAAACCGTTTGGTACTGATTGTCGTGACCCTTTCCTCGTTCAACTTGTTACTGTAATCTTTTATCTCCACCCCACACAGAAACTGAGTCGTGGTAATTGTCGTCCTATTCTCGTATTATACTATTGCCACCCTTCATAGAACTTTGTCGTAGTAACTGTCTGTTCTGTGCTTAATCCATTATCGTTTTCAACTATCTCGATCTGGCATAGAAACTGTCGCTTGTTATTGTGGTCACCATTTCATCACCCACCCGCTATGTTTACCTTACCGTCTTCACCGTTCATCCCATTTCACACCCAGTTGTTTCTTGACCCACATACTACTGCCCGCCCTTGTGTGTTTAACCTTCCCAGAGGCCCTCCTCGTGTTCGTTGTCTATTCTCTCCATTACACCGTGATTACGGTTGCCGTTTGTCCCCCCCGACTTTGATGTCACTTCGCTTTCCCATCCCTGTGATTGGTCCTCACCGCCCCTTAAATAGCGCTGTCTCTATATCCACATTGCATTCCTTCTCTGATTTCCAAGAGAGTGTTCTCCTGGCACGTTTGCTCTTGTCGTATTGAACCGATAGTTCTGCCCATACCGGGTTGCTCCTACTTTGAGGTATGTTGTTGTATTTCCATTGATTCATGAGTCGTTATGCAGTACACGTAGATTTGTAGTGACCATGATTGTACGAAGAAAAGGAGCAATCCACGAGGACGTTTTCCGTTCATATTTTCTTCACAATCAACTCTGACTCGAACTGTGATATTTTCTGTGTTTTACTTCTGTTTGTTTTACCGAGCACGGTTTTCCGCTCAGGCGTATATATAAGCTGGGTCCTGTTCAAACCCAGGCTACACGTGTGACACGCTATCGCTCTGCTACTGCATTTGTTGCTTGCTTTGTTTAGCGTCACCTTGGCACGTTTCGGTACTATCTAGTACCACGATTCGCCAATAAACGTCTACGACTCCCACGAGTGTTTTTGTCTATTTCGGGCAACGAGACACTAGGAGGTCGCGCGATACTGAGACCCGTAAGAATATATACCGGAAGGCCGTCAATTCCGGCAAGCTTCAGATTTCCCAGCCTTGTGTTCTGACGCGCATTCGGGGTTTCGGTATCTGCGAGTCACTCTTTCACTGGACTTCAATCCGGTACAACGAGCGTCACCGTTTAGTCACCGAAAACGCACCGTTTCATCACGCAAGAGCCACCGATAAGTCACCGATTAGCACCCATTGAAACAAATTGGTGACTGTCGGTGACTGTCGAAAAAATTTGGCAGCTAATCATTGTACTTTCCCAATCTTATTTTCATGGAAAAACCACTAGCCATCTTTCATTGAACTACGTAGGCCCACTAATTTCGGAATCCTAGCCCTTTAAAACCCAGAGACCGATCGAAGTCAAATATCCTAGGGATCGAATCGCGCAGTCTAATCCGAACGTTTCCCACTATCTATTGCTCCACACGTTTTTCTAACTTTAATTGTTCTAAAAATACTTCACCACTGTACCTTAGTGTTTCCATGGTCACGCAGCTAAACCTAGAGCTCAAGGTACAATCTCGATACGAACAATATTCGCCAAGCAACACCCATGGAGAAAAAAATAAGAAATAAATACGAAATGAAAAGTAGCTTTTATTATACAGTTGTATTTGTACAAACGGATTCCAGAAGGAAAATTATTCTTCGTCGGCCATTTACATCTGAAATGCAAAGTCAGAATAAAAATCCCTCATGTTGTTCCAGAACCAACGGAACAATATTGAAGTAAGGAATCTAGGGAAAAGCAATACAAAAAAGACCAATGACACGTTTTTTAGCCATAATCAATTGAAAATCTATGTAGCAAATAAACAGTACACGCAATAATGCATTATTATTTCTTTTATCAAATAAACATACAAAAAATACATACCATTGACACTGGACACCGAGTAGGGGCAGTTGTCGGCGGATTCATTGACTGATCCACCGCTGCATCTTACCCTTGATGATGTCCAGATCGCTGACCGATACTCCTTTTTTTCTTATGGCGTCTATCTATCAATTAGTAAAAGTACAACCATTACCGTATATTATTTTGGCAACTTTAGTGTTGCACAACCCCGTTTTGCCATTGGAGCCTCTCCAGTTAATGCTGAAGCACAAACTGTCGGCCAGCAGAAGTCTGCACATTGCGCGGACACAGTGACTGACGGAATCTGCTCCAAAGCGTGAAAGGTAATTAACCTGCAATGTGGCATAATTAGTAAATGATTACGCACCAGATCCCCGTAAAACGATTAGTCTTCCATCTTCTTGATCGGATCGTTCAGATCGGATACAATTTTCGCAGGTATGCGGCAATTCAGAATGGGAACGTCGTTCCTGCGATTTGATTTCCCTATACAAACTTTTCCTATTGATATTGACACTTATTTAGGACGCATTAAACAAATTTTTCCCTATGAATCATCGTTTTTCTTGAGTAAGTAACTTTTTATTCAATATATACTTGTTTAATGTAATCTATGATAAGAGTGTTTTTATTTATTAGCTATACCACTTTTGAGTAGTATATTTTCAATTGCACCAATGTCGCTACATGCGGTGCCGGCGGGTAACGTCAGCCCCGAAATCATATTTTCACATTTTTGCAAATATGAATCATTTCACGGAAATGTATAACACGCCTTTAACAATGACCTTCAAGTCGAACTTGTGTTGTCAAGTGGAGCGCTCAAACAACCGTACTTTCCAATCGGCTCCTCTGCAGCAATCTCAGTTCTCATATTCATCATTACTGTCTATAACAATTCGTAAAGTTTTATCTGCATGCGTTATTATAGATCCGGGACCATTGAGCTTAGCCTCGAACCCGTGAAATACTTCAAGACTTCAAGACTACTGTATCCTTTCCAAAATGATCGTGCGCAATTTGAACGCATCTTGATGTAAACTGAGAAATTTACCATGGTTATTATTGTTATAACTTCTTGGGAAGGCTATTCCAAAGAGGATTAACCCTGTGGGCAAAAGAGCACTGTCGGACTAGCATACAGGTGCGCGTTTTGAAGAGTTGCATGCTATTTTTACGAAGATTATCCACGCTAGTGCGCACGAGGAAGTCATTGACCCTGTCGGACTTGAAGAAACTGTACGGAAGAACGATGTCACCTCTTCTCTGGGAGGTTTCGAAGGGGTTCAGTATCAAGATGGAAAGGCGTGTAATGTAAGAGGTGGAAGACAAACCATGCACAAGTTTAGTCGCCCTCCGTACACGCTCTTCGGCCGTGCAGTCACTCACTAGGCGAGAGCGAGCAATTTGATCCCCATATTTTAGTAAAGGTCGGATGTGCGTGCAATAGATAATCTGAAAGTCATCTCTATCTATTCTGGGTAACGAGCGTTTTAAGAGGTTTAGGACATGGAAGGCGGATCTACTGGCTTTTTGTTGGTGGTATGAGAACGAATTCAAGAACCTTATGAGTTTCTACACCCTTCATGGTCGAGGAAGCGCTAAGCCTGAAATTGTGTACAGAGACCCTCCCAAAAGACATACTAACACATTTGGCGCCGTTTATTGGAAGGTTCCAGCCCATTGATCAGTCTTTAATTGCGTTTATTGCGGATTGAACAGCCATAAGGTTGTTGCCTTAGATGGCCACTTCGTCGACGCACATTGCGACGCTGAATCCGATCCTATGTGACAGGTCACCAATAGATATAAGGAAGAGGAAGGAGCCAGGAGTGGAACCTGGCGGGACTCCGGTAGAAATAGGAGAAGCAGATGAGATCAATGAACTTACACAGACTGAGAAGGTACGGCACATGGGAAAGTCGCAAATTAGTTCAAGGAATCTGTCAGTGAGACCGTATAACTGGAGCTTATAGAGTAAGGGAGCGTGGGGGACTCTATCAAAAGCTTTGGCAAAGTTAATGGAAATTCCGTGGGGAATCAAGCCGTCATCATGGGCTTTAGTAAGTCTGTCCACGAGAGAAAGAATACTGGAGATACAGGATCGGCCAGGGAGAAAGCCGTGTTGGGTTCGGAAAAGAAGTTGATTGTAAGTTAGTTATTGCAGTATTACTCTTTTTACAACCCGTTCGAAGACCTTACTGGGCACGCCAGTCAGGCTGTTGGGTTGCGATGGCCGAGCGGAGAAACCCAGTCATGTGCGCGCTCACAAACTCACCCACCCACTTACACTGGTCACGGCTGACTAACAAGGACAGCACACACAGCCTGACCAAGTGAATGCGTTCAGACAAACAGGTGAGACAGCGCGTGCATTAGTCTTCCTAACCTTTTAACCCAAGTGGGCTGTTTTGCCTGATCAGAGTGTCAAGTGAGCTCGGTCAATACAGTTGTCGGACTACTGTGCTCTTGTTACTTCACCCACGTAGCAATAGCTGGGGTCTATAGCTGCTAGGGGTGTACTGGTCTCCTTTTTCAAATTGGGGGAGTATGGTTCTTCTCTTCCAGGATGTGGGGAATATTCCATCATTCAGGTACTTTTGGAAGATGGTGGCATAATAGGGGGCAAAAACCGAGGCGGCTTCTTTTAACACTCGAGGGCGTATGCCGCCTGGTCCCATTGAACTACAGGGTATCAGGGAGTTGAGGAGTATTTCGGTCTTTCCTAGAAGGAAGATGAAATTTTCTAACGAGAGAGATGCATTAGGAGGGCTAAGATCGGAGTGGGAAAGAACGGGAGGAAAATTAAATGTGGTTTCATAATGGGACCGAAGGATTTCGGCTACCTGATCAGCGGGGGTTACCGATGAGCCGTCAAGAAGCGTTAGGGCTAATACAAAGAAAGCTGATTGCGTTTTACGGCGGATTGACTTGAATAAGAAATTGTGGTTACTTCTAGCATGAGGAGGAATTGCTTCCTGTTCCTCATTGTGGAATTCGCTAATTCTCTGCCTGCATAGATTGCTGATTCGCTTGAACTCAACAGCATCAGTGTCGCTCAGTGGTATTCTGTACTTGGTATCGGGAATTGAACTGCAATAATCCGCGCAATTAAGCTCCAACCGAGCTAGTAAGCAATATGGAATAGAACTTCAGAATATTCGAAGTCAGTTTTTGTATTACGCGCCGAAATTTTACAAAGCGATCGATCATGTAATGAAAGAAAAATGTTCAGTTTATACACAATCACCATACACTCCCAGTACACGTTAATCCTGCTAATAAGCGCACCCGCTCGTCCATCTATTGCTGGATGTTGCGGGGTAGGGGAGGCCTAGGGTCAGATACAGTTTGAACCCTAGGTGGTCTGCTTCATGAAATAAACTCCCGAGCAACTCATTTCAGGGAATACAGAAGCCCAAAAATCATCTAAGGCCCTCTTCAAGGCTATGCCGTTCGAGCAACTTACAACATTCTCGAGTAAGCTATGCCAGTATGGTATTACGTGACATGTAAAGAACTTGGTTCGGATGTCCAACCCTACAAGAATACGTGTCAGCTTTAAACTGTGCTCTCCTAGTGCCACTTGGGGGGATGAAAGGGAACATATCATCAAACTGTAGTCCGGAAAGACCAGTTATGAGCCTAAGACTTCTATGAGATCCCCCTATTCTCCTTCTTGCCATTGAGAGGAAGGATCAGTTTCAGTCCAATCCAATTCAATTTCCCAGGACGCAGAGGCATCAGCCTTATGGTTATCCTGATTCTGGTTTGACCTCATCAGCAGACCGATTGAGCTGTACGTTTTCCTAGCTTAGAGCACGGTTGATAGCTCCGTGACCCTCCGAGGATGTGATTCCAGATGAAAAGCACCCCATTGGTGAAGAAATTTTCCCTCACATTCAACCTGCTGTGCTAACACAGTCACCATCTGCTTTTCTACATTGCGTTCGCATTGGAATTTCTGAGGCAGCAGCCCATCAACCGGCGTCCACTGATTCGATTGTTTCTTGGTCTCTGAATTCAAACTATACACAGGTCTCATCAACACTGATGATCTTTTAAACTGTACTGGAACGTCAGTCATGGTGCGGCGCCGGTCTACCAAAACTGCGTTCTGTTCCTCGCTGAGCTGGTGGGGTACCCAGGGTGCGCAAACCTTTCCCGGGGCGGTGCAGATTGATCCCACAGAGACCCCGGCGGTTTTTGTTAGGTGTGCCACTGTCATCCGTACATCCTCGTCCACCATCGTTTGCACAGTAACGATGTTGTCCGCTGCTACACAGGTTGACCAAACCATGTTTCATCATTCACGGACCACCTGCGACGATTGACTTATGCAAACCACTCAAACACGTGTTTCTTGAAGGCGCGTCACCACCAAAGACAGCTCGCAAACGACCAACACTCTGCTGATGCTCTTTTAAACCACATTTGTAGTCGTAGAAGATCATCGCCCAACGGTGAGATCGACTGAGTTTCATTGTTATAGTCGGATTATAGCGACCCTTTTGACTTGTGAGCTATACTAGACTGTTTATATTTGGTTCTGCGAGTTGTAATCACTGAACAATACTTGCAATAGATTAAAGTTTAGGTTATCCTTGCCCTCCGGCCATCTGCACCTCGTACTCGATGTGTACACGGCGTATGTGGAAGCGTTTTGCTCAACCCGTGTAATTAGCGTGGTGCATAAGAGGTGCTGTGGGAACCGAGCTGAATCAAAACGGCACTACCTACCGTTAAAATAATCTATCTGTGCCTCAGTTATGCAATATGATGCGTTTGTGATTTTCTATCCCCCGCCCACAGACACCTCACGGCAAACAATAATCAAACATTTATTCGGACAAACAAATATTGGATCCGTTCTTACTCATTGTCACGCTCACACGCGAACTCTTCTCAGATTGGCTTGATTAGGCTCTAGCAGCTTTTAACCAATGATAAACAAGTTTCCGGGAGCATTTCCAAAAGATGTGGATAGAGACTACCTAAATCTCCAATCCCTTCTTACAGTTCGTTTTCTGCGTGCATTACACCCAATTTTTCAACCGATATACCCAAACATCTGTTTGCTTGAGACCAATGGCGGTGAACTTCACACAATCGACTACTCACCTGAATCATCCTACAAAACTGATCGTCATGGAGAATTATTGTTGTAATTAGCACTCGGACTAGCAATTCGTATACGCATCGAAATCCGCACAATCAAAGTCCAACCTAGAACTACGACTAGAAATGAAATCAGAACACAGAACTGAACAAGGGAATAGAACTGTAATAATCGGAAATTGGGAATCTATAAGGATATCGTGTTTAATAAAACAAAGGAGTTCATAGTTCATGAGAAATCACAACAATTATTCAAATTATTATAAATCAAACATTAGTGGTTTAGTCGCTGTCACCGGCGTGCTTTGGACTTTATGGTCCAACGTTAAAGCCCCACGACCGCCACTCGAATTTGGTGGAACACAGCTTTGCTGTCGTCCGGTTCAATACCACGCCTAACCTATGGGGGCCTTATGTGTTTCGCCACTCCAAGTCCCGGGGAATAAGGTTGCCCGTTTCCACCAATGAGAGACAGGTTCTTGTGACTATGTGATTAGCCCTCTCTGCTGTTCATCACACATAGGTGTCTAATAAAAAATTGCAAGAATTCTTCCTAACAGAATAGAACGCCAGCTGTTCGAGTGAAAGGTACGAATCAGGCAGTCGGGTGAAACTGTGAAAAAAGTTGGAGTTGATAATTTACTTACCGAATGAGTTTCTTTTTGCACTCTAATACGAGCTCACATGGGATTTAGCCCCATCCGCCTCTGGGACTTGAGAAAGACCGTTGCCCGGTGTCGATCTCGTAATGTACCAATTCACGACAACATAAATCTCATGCTTTTATCCATAAGACAATTTATGAAACCCCAACAATAGGCCACAGACCACAACAACAACATCAACAACAACACTGACCAAATATGTGTGAAGACGTGCCCGAATAACTCGAATCTAGTGAGAACTAACTAATCTCTATAACAGTGGCAAAATAAGAATAGAATTTACTGAAATCGAAAGAAACATCAGATTTATCACGATTTATTGGGGTCGATTCGATCAATATAGTTGCACATGTATTATTCGGCACTGCAGGANGAATGCTTATCTTCCACAATGGATTCAGTAGTAGAATAATTCTAGCCGCAAGATAGTGGGCTCAACAAGCGGATGTTAAACACATTCCAATCAACTGATGCCTGTGGTGAATGCTTTTATCGTTTAAGTCAAAAATTATGCACAGTTTTCGAGGATTTTGATTCAATACGTTTACCCCCCACAAACTCATCTCTGTTCCATATTGGTTACAAACTTTGTTTGATTTCAAATTGAGCTAGTTAGAGATCAGTCACTTGTGAAACAAAATTTTCAGGGCTCTTTCCTACCAGATTAGGAAGAGAATTTCGACAATGTGTCAGTGGGTGGTTGCCGACAATTCTTTCAAAATCCCCAAAATATGGATCTTTTCGAGGGAAGATTTTATCTGCGCGATTTGATTGGACAAAAGTGGGCGGAGAGAGAGAACTCGATTATGATCAATGGATATTTACTAATAGACCACAAGATGCCAAACAACTGGGCCAAGAAATCCACTTGTGAGACGATTCACGTGAATTACGTGAACACGCAAGTTGGCAACTGAACACAAGTCAAAAACATGTCGAACGAGATGGAGATAGAGAGCAATTCCAATTTTTTGATGCACAGGTGTTCCAAATGGAAATCACTAAGCATTGCGAAACAGAAAGATGAGGGTTTGTAATGGTTCAATCAATGAAGGGCGACTTCCATCACTACATTCTTTTCCATCAAGTTTTAACCAAAAAACCGCAGTGTTCTAACCTCGAGAAGTAATCTTTTAGCCAAAACCTGAAATGCTTTAGCCAAGACCCGTAATCCTTTAGCCTCAATGCATACACCGCCGAAGGCGAGTCAGATTGAAGAGTATAGGAATACTCTGTGGTCAACGAATGTTAAGAAATTTATTTTCTGCAAAATGTGATGCTGCAAAGCTTGATTAGGAAATGAGGAGGGACAGTCGGATGCCACGCGATTGACCGTCGTAATGGTATCAGATGTCGCATCACATATTAATTGTTGAGGGCTGAACACGATGTGCCTCCATCGTTAAACCATTTGGCACATCTCCTGGGGCTTCATTTTTGCAGTGATCCAGTATTAATGTGCTAAATCATAAGCGAATTAAAAAATTAAAACCTTATCTGTTTAAATTTCAGGAAGTTATAAAAATGACTGAATAGTGAAACGAACCCAAATTTTCAGGTGGCAAGCAATTGCGCATCCAAAACTCTCAAATGAACGGACACATTGTCAAAGATGAAAACAATTGGAATAACCGGTTGTTGAACAGTAGCGATCGACGTCGAGCAGCTTGATAAAAACCTATTGAAGATCTGCCATCCAGCCTTTGTATGACGTGCATACTTCATGATATCGGCGACAGATGAACATGTAATTATATTGAACTGGGTTCCTTTGCTGGATGAGAGGCTTTGAATGGCTTCACAGTCCACTTTGGGGCGTCCATAGCTGTAGTTGATCTGGTCAATACGCGGCTTCAATGTTGTGTTACCTGATCGCTGTAAACAATCGGCATATTCCAATCGCTTTACTTTGATAGTTTTGGAATTCCGTTCCCTTTGGCTAAATGGTTAGCTTCTTCACCGAATGATGATGTCCATCCAGCAGTCGATCAGTCGAAGTTTTATCCGATCGATGTGCCCGGGAAGTCCGTCTCCATTCTTTCCTTAAACTGCCTAAACGGGATTGTACGGTTCTCATCGATAGCATCACACAAATACTTTGTGAGCTCGTCGTGAAATTTTACCTCGTCCGATTCAGGTTTGAGTGTTATTTCCCGATCAGTGACTGTAATAGCCTGATATGTTTTGATCTTACTGCAGAGGTGTTTTGCAACTTCTTTCAATCGTCACCTGTGCGTGCACATTCAATTACTGTCCGTCGGTTTTCCGTGCTGATGAAACAATCGGGCATTTCTTGCCCACCCGATTTAACGTTCTCCGTATTGCTGATGCACATAACGGTTGGTAAGTTATGACAAATGTTATTATAGCCGCATTACCGACAAATCGAATGCTATATGATGGTACACTAAGGGAAGTATAAAGTGCCCTAATCCCGGGCGAAAAATCTCATATGTAACACAAACGATATATATGTTGCCTTGCATTTACAAGCTCTGAAATAAATAAAAAAAATGCCATACAAAAATAAATGCTTACTGTCCGGAAATCTCTTTTTTTAAGTGAACCCCTATCTTGGGGAAAGGATTGATTAACAGTCCGCGGATAATAAATACACACCGTTCACAAAAATACACCTCTCTTTACTGTCATCAGTTTTGTCAACGCTACAACATTTGAAATAATTTCTCGGGTTAAGGTTCAAGGATTACGTGTTTTATTTAAAGTTTGATGGGAAAAGGTGTACTAGTGCTAGTGTGCCCACCTCTAAAATACAAATTTCACTTTAAGTAGAGATACAGAACGGCACGCATTCACCTTTTGTGATATCACGTTTTGATTTATTTCAGGGTATGTGAATGCAAAACCATTTTGTGTTACATTTGACATTTTTACTCAATATTATCATCATTATTATTATTATTACTCAATATTACATGAAAATACTGAGGCTGTGCGCCATGCGTCAAATCGTTTGACGACATGGGCACATCATTTGAACCTTCTCACATCAACGTATGATGCAACGGATTAGCGCTACACCTTCTCTTTCTTAGCCATGCTTTGCAACACCAAATTTGTAGAAAATAATGTTTTCTTTGACTTTCGTTCACGTCAGACTATTCCGATACTTTTTGATCGGAATCACCCACAGTGTATGACAATAGTTTGTGCATCAATGCCAAAGGAATATTGGTGGTGTTTAAAGCATTGCGGATATTGCTTAAAGGATTGTGGGTTCAACTGTACATACACGTTAGTCCGAGCATTCTGTTCTGATAAAAAGTGACAGCAAGATTGATACTGTTCTCGGTTCGCAATTATGACCTTCAGTGTCTCCAACCATCCAGTTATGGAGTCTTTTCAACTCAAACTCGGAAGATAGGAAACATCCACTCTACCTAATCGTCATGTGAATTTCTTCATGCTTTATTTCCACATCATCTGCTGGTCTCCATGTGGCTTTCTTCACTCTGCAGGCACCAAGACAAATAAGGTATGCTGCGGTAGGCGGTGTGATTTTGAGCATCAATGTGAATCAGAATTCGTAACTTTTACACGTATCTTTTGATTGCTAGTGTGCGTTCTTGTAGTCATACCTTCCGTTTTCATCTGGTTTGTCCGACATTGTATTGGTCGCGGTCTCCACACTTTCATTGCCACGCAATGTTTGAGCATTGTTCTTTGTCACAACAGGGGGCTGACCATCGGCTGTAAAACCGCTGTCTGATCTCATAGTGGGACCGATCTTCGAGTTACTGAAAGAGTCGCTTAGACTGGGATCTGTCCCGAACGACTGGCGCAAAGCTACAGTAGTGGCAATACACAAGTCTGGATCTCGACAAAAAGCCGAGAATTACAGACCAGTAAGTTTGACGTCAGTAATATGGAAGTGTTTGGCGGGCCTAGTTAGAAGGCAAATATGCCAACACATGGTCAATAGTGGGCTATTGGTACCAGCTCAGCACGGATTTGTTGAAAAGAGATCTTGTCCAATAAACTTGCTAGTGGTTCTAGACGAGGTCACACGGAGACTTAATGAAGGTCTATCGATGGAGATATGCTATATGGACTTTCAGGAAGCATTCGACTCAGTCAGCCAGCATCTGGTAAATCATAGGATGCAATTATTGGGAATAGGTGGGTAAGTCAGGAGCTGGAAAATGGGCTTCCTTGCGCAGCGGACTTTTAGTGTCAAAGTAGGAGCTCCCACATCCGAGGAGGAGGTGATCACAAGCGGTGTACCCCAAGGATCCGTACTTGGACCACTGCTGTTCCTGCTCTACAATAATGACCTAGCACGGGATCTCTAAAATCCATGTTTTCTGTTTACAGATGACGTCAAGATAGCTGGATGGGATCTAGCAAGCGGTGCTTGACCTGCTTCGACCTCACCCCGGTGATCGTGTAGATGGGCCTGACCGCTTCACTCATTCTGACACGATGCTCA
>UZAN01044625.1:22929-35512 GCA_900618425.1 Echinostoma caproni | reverse complement strand
TCCAAGTCGTCCTCAGCAGGACGATGAATGAGAATGCAAGGTCAAGTGAACCAAAAGCATTGGCATATTGAATAAAAAATAAGGCGAACATTTCCAGCACTCTTAAACACAACTGAGGCGATAGAATGGACAACCTGCGCGACGGCGTAAACGGTTATTGAGGATTTTTCATCAGCAAACTGAAGAGGATCAAAAACATTCGACAGGGTAGACAAACGCTTCAAAAGCACTCTTCCAAAGACATTCAACGACGGTGAGGTACATACAATTGGTCGATATTCTGAAGAACCCTTATGGGGAACGGTTATTATCCCGCAGCCCTGCAGCAATCAGCGATTATGCCGGACGACATACAACAATGAAAAACTCTGTAACGGGTGTTTCAAGGTGTTCGGCACAGGTTTTCAACAAAATAGTCGCGTCCCCTTTATTTTTCTCATGCTTGAATTTGTTGCACGTCTAAAACTAAGATAAGTAGATCAGGTATAAATCGAGCAACCGTGTTTACCTTTATGCAATAGCTTGAGGCAGTGATAAGCATTTTAAAAACGTTCACATTACAATGCTCATTACGCAGCGCGCTGCCTTCAGCCGATCACCAGACCAGGTGGGCGTGACCTCCCTGATCATTTTGGAATCGAAACTAGTTAAGATGAATGCAATAGTGATCACTTGGTTCTTCAGGTGTATGAGTATAACTTGTTAAAACTTCTTTTGAAAACAATATATATTCCGTCCACTCCGTTCATAGCGAACTCTAATCAGTTGTCATAATCTACCCATTCGGATAATTTGCAGGTCGACAACAACGGAACCATTCATTTTGTCTTCAGATTTATCGTAGAATACTTTGTTAAACAGATGCAATCAGATAATTCAGGGAAACATCTCGTGTTCAGCAATACGCTTTCTCACCAGATCACCAGACTAATTGCACATTGATTCACTTATCCATTCCACTCAATTGATCGACATATCGTGGAGCAATTAGTGATCCTCAGAAATCTTGATTGTCATTGAAAACTAATGTGTTGTATTGTATTTATGCTTTAGCGAGTCATATACACGCTTTACGCCAAGAGTAGACCACTGCTACAATTCTGGTAAAATAAATGAAAAGATGGGACATGAAACAAACACAAATATGAATTACCTCTCAAGTGCATTAGCAAGCTCAGAACGAACACTTTCCTTGCTGTTCAGCATCCGTGTATGATACGGTACCAAATAGTTTCTGTATGCAGATACGCGAGACGGGATAAGTTTGTACTTAGAATAGGTGAAGGGGATTTCCGTGCATATCGGTCAATGTGTAGAGAATAGGTGCAATCAGATAGCAGCACGCATCAATATGGCCAATACAGATATTGAAAATTAGAAGAGATAACGGACATTGGGGGACAGGGTTGATCGTTGAGGGGCGACGCCTCAGCAGCTTGAAATGAGCTTTGACAAAACCGGGGAAAATTAGAGGTGAACAGTAAAGTGGTATATGGAGAACACATTGCTGAACAAAAGCGTCTATCATCCGTTAATCAGAATGAAAATGGCGCAGTTCTCTTATCTGAGAAGAAATAATTTTCAACTTGCGTGAAACAATTCTGAAAACCAGCAAAGGTTCTTTTCAAGTGTGACACCTAAGTACTTCACATGGCTTCTGGTTTTCTCTCAGCTTCTTATCTATTTCCCGTGAATGTGTACATAGTCGGAGGGAGATGAGGAACTGTATCGCAGTAAAGTACATTCAAGGCATTTTTTTGAGATTAATAATAAGACCAGATGAAGTGGAATAGGAAACAATGTGGAGTATGTTTGTGTTATACTCAATCAGTTCTTACTGGTTCGTTACGGAAACAGAAATGGTGATCTCATCCGAATACTCAAAATATCGTATATTGGGAGGATCATACATACGTCAGCGATAGAACTTACAAACAGATAGGGCGATAGAACAGCACCTTGAAGTACACGCAGACTATAGATCAATGCGGTTCACTGTCTTTTTATCAATTTACCATGCTGATGTATTTGCTGAAAGTAATCAGCAAACCATTCAAGAAGAGGAGTGGGACAGCTAAACGACTGGAGCTTATTATTTCAAAAGGACGGGGTGCAGATTGAAAAATGGAGGAATAGTCAAAAAATGCAAAGCGCACGTTTTTGGCCTAATCATTAAGAGACTGACAGATGGAGTGAACTACCGGGGAAACGGTATTCGATTAAAAGCGGTTAGACGTATATGGAAATTGATAGGAATCATTGAGTGTGTTAAGGTTAACGGAAGATGATGCAGAACCGATCGCTCTACTAACCTTGAACCAGTCAAAGTGAGAGCTATTGGTCTGTGACGCTTTGTTATTGGGGCCTTGAACGTTCGTTTGGGGATAGGACCACTGAAGATTACTTTCAAGTGTGACACCTAAGTGCTTCACATGCCTGACACGGCTCATCGGCTTTCCACAAATCTGTACACTGTCAGATGAGATGGGAAACGGCTTAGGGTAAACATACATTCAAGGCATTTTTCAGGCTTGTGATAAGGACCCTGGGTTTGAAATTATGTAGGAACTGATGGATACATTCATACAAATCTCTCTTTGCAAAAATATTTGGTCCAAGTCACAAGTAACAATAACAATGATAGATCACTTCATTCATGAGGCATTTAGTTATCCATATGGTTAAAAAAGTTTATAAAATAAGCCGGAAAAAATAATGCGGAATGGNAATGGTATTTGGTTATTTATCTTCAGGTCTGATTTCAATTCATCCTCCTTGATCAATTTCACCTTAAAGTAGGTGGTAAACTAAATGGATTAAAATTCAATTAAATCGTATTTTGACCTTGGTTTCAAATGNGCCCAGATTGTTAAACGTACGATTTTCTCACCCAGATGATACCGCAACCAAGAGACCGCACGCACCCGATTTTTCACGTTATTTTTGTGTCCAATAGCTCAACCGTATACACCGTATAGTTGCCGATAAATGTTCGGAGCATGTTACAAATTTAACACTTCCTCCCATTTGGTCAAGCTGTGTCTGTTACATCACAATAGTGATTCAAAGTTCCGTGTGGTGGTCAGTTGTGGGTGTCATCCCAATGGAGCACATCAGTGGAGTGAGGTTGTAACGCCGATCCGAGTTCGCACGGTTTCCTTCCGGTAGATCTTTGTTTCACAGATGAGAGGGAACAGGTAACAACGATATGCTAGCCACGAGAGGGGAATGAGTTTCACCGTGGAAAAAATGACACATATTGTTCAACAAACACCCGCTTGTAATGTCCTTGTCGAATGTCGGAAATCGCTGTTTCTGGCTGTTGTGAGATAATGAAACAGTCAGTCCAAAGAAGCTCAAACAAGTGTACGACTTATCTCAGATTATTGGGTAAAATGGATGGCGTATTTTTATGAATTCAGCTAGACTTGTCAGAGGATTTATGGAGTTTAAAATACTATCAGTAAACTATGACCCTATACGGAAAATTGTGCATCTGAATGACATGCTTTACTATTTTTGTATACACTGATAACCGAGTGTTGTTAAAATAGCGACATTGGTACCATTAAGTTGGGACTCACACTTATTATTAATCTATTTTACACACGTCTAACTCCAAACTGTGCCGAACAAATCCTGATAAAATGTTCTTCAGCAAAAATGAAAGCGTCCAATGATTTACATGTCGGCTAAATACTGCCAGGTTGTCCAGGCCAGAACAGTTACATTTTCTTGAGGAATTCATAACCGAAGGCCATCGGCTAACCAAAGCCTTCCAGTAAGGCAGCGGAGCGTTGTGTGATAACCGCATTCACTTAGAGCGGGTGTCCAATTCATTGGATCATACGCCCCTTTGGACGAGGGCGAGTGTCAAAGGTGCCCCATACTTCTTGATGCCCAATGGAACCAATGACTAGTTTCACTCCAAGGATGGTTTGAGTGAGTTCATACGCCTTCTCATGGTTGGTTTGAAATGAGGGTTTTCAGCCAACTCCCCTAGATGAACTACTATGGTCCACCAACCCAGTTATAGCCCAGAATGTTGGCTTTTTGTTCTCTCACTTTGATGGAAAACACCTCAGCCACGAGAAGGCAGCGAGGAGGGCTTCCCCATCAGAGGCCTTTAAGGACGCTCGGTTGTACGAGAGCATTTCGAAAGATGCAAGCGAAGGATCACCAGCCGCAACCCTTGATACCCAATCCCGACCCAACGGAGACGTTCTGAGGCTCCTCAATCTTGGCTACCTTGATAACCTCAACTAATGGAGTTGGATGACATCATTTCGCGCACGCGGTGGATTAGCGGCAGAAGACGCGTTCTTATTACTGCCGCAGAAACGTACAACACATTTGGACTGACCATCGGTATAAAAAGTACCGAGTGATGAATATAACTTTCTTAAGTACTTGTCTCAAGCAATATGTTCGTTTTTTTGACTGATCAAATGAAAAGAACTATGTGACTATTTCAGATTTGACTCTGCTTGAATAAACGGTTTATATAAACAATTGCGCATGTCATACTCATACAAGGATCTCAAATGTTAAACACTGTGATACCTGTAAAGATGGATACATGACATCAACTTTCGGTAGCACTCACTAAGCAAGACACGTTTCACACCAATATACAGACCTCTGAGGTCATTTAAAAATATTACCCTGTCGTTTAGGTACTTCCTGGTCAATAAACGAAATTCCATGTTCCACTGAAGACAGTCAAACAACAAATCGTGCGACCTGGAAAAGCAGATCTGCACTTGCATGCGTGACGAGATATACATTTGACAGCGGACCACTCTTTGAAATTAATCACTGTCGTATGTTCGAGAGATACTAGACAAGAGTTCCGCTTCGTTAGAGCTCATTGGTTTTGCATATCCAACGGGATTTGAATTCCGGACTCGGAAGGGATGGTGAATATAGACTACTGATGAGCTCAAATAAGAGGGAAACTTCAGGTGTGGGTGAATCGATGAACTGAGGATTGTACGGATAGCGGAAGCTCGATGGATGGTCAGTGCAAATCAATCAATACCAGTTATCCTACACACCTACTTACAAATAACTGGGAGTTAAATGCGAATAACTGTCATTTGTTTTGTGAAAACACATAAGTGATGACGTTATCCAACTGATCTCTGTGCAATACTCTGATGGCAAATTATTAAGATCTTTGGGCTTCATGTATTGATGAATGTCTGTCAAATATTAGTGCTTTGTTCAAAGGACAATATTCAAGCGTTTACAAATACGCTCACAGAAACCAATTTGCTATACGTTTTTCACGCGCCGCTTAAATCAATATACTTTAAAAAGGAAAGTAACCGTTTCCGATAAGTTACCATTACGCAATTCAAAAGCCGGTTCAGATTCCCCTAAAACAAGCAAATTGTTACATACAATATGAATGTGTGCAACTATAAAAAATTAGTATGTGGAAACACCTGATGACTTGTAAATAAGAAAGGCGTGATATGTGATTTCGGTGTGGAAAATTCTCCTCGTCTTTCAATTGACTAATATTCAATTTCAATAAATGGCGTTTATGCATACATACTACGGTGTAGTGTTTAAGGTACATCCCCCCAGGCACAATAACCCACATAAGTAATAGAGAAATACCTCAATACCTTTATTAAGATGATAACAAACACGTTTTTTATTGTTTCTTTAATGGAATGAAACGGTTTAAATGTTCACGTTTATTCACTGCACTCTTGTTCTCTCACCTGTTTGGCAATCATTTCACTTAACATATACCCAGAGCTAGCAATCAAAACTCTTAAGTATGATAAATGCACAAGATAAGGTGAAGTAAAAAGCGGATTGACTTTTGGAATAAAGGGAACAATTGAGACCGTTTCGCCTAATTATTTAAACTACTGCTTAGAACGTCAATGAACCGTTTTCATTAGCATTACACGAGCTTCATTATTTTTTTGATTATTTGGCACGGAAAATGTTCCGCTTCCAATTTGTTCGTCATTTTAGGTTCAATCAAAATTAACATGAATTTATTTCTACTAACATTTCCTTCGCAACTTCGATTATTTGGAGGGGATTCGAAATGACTTGCTTCATTTTCATATAGTCAGCCCACCAAAGCGTGACAAAATGTTAATTACTGCCATTCTAAGTCGACATTTTTTCTTGTCCTGCCATTACGTTTGTGTAATTGAAAATAAGTTGAGGCAGATCGGTTATTTACTTTAACTACTCAAATTCAATGAAAATCGAATTAGAACACTTGATATAAGAACCTTGTATGCTTCTCTCTTTCTACCGCAAACTGCGTTGAATGCGTGCCACAAGACAGGGTGGCTGGAAGTTGTCTTTTTCCAGTCGAACCGCAAACCGCTTGTTGTTGTAGACACCTAAAGTGCACTTTGACTCACCAGTTTATATGGAATATCACAATTTTCGTTTGATGGATATAGACAGGCAGGTACAATCCACTGAGGATAAGAGAGCAAAAAAATGAGATGCGGTACAATCGGATATGCACTGAGTGATAGGTCAACTCCAGTTGTGCACTGCTTGCAGTGAGTTTATAAAATTGATTTCCAATGGTATCCAATAGCCATTCTTACATTGAATGACCAATGTACATTGTGATGTTTGCATTTTTACTAAACGGGTATTCACGTTCACAGAGGCGTATCAAAAACCGCAAAAGTTGAAAAATCATTCCAAGCACAGTCCCATGTATAAAAACGTTTTTGTCAATTTACAATTGTGTGCTTGTGACGCATTCCGAATTTTCAACATTGCATAGATCCAAATTACCAAATGAAACGTGGCGATACGCAAGTATCTCCAAATTTCAATATGCATCCAAGAATCATTTAAAATTGTATGTAAAAGTGACAGAATACATGCCGAGATTGAAAAAGAGAGCAGAAAAATATTTCCCTGTTCAGAAAACTCGCGCAATCCACATGCGAACTGATCAACAAAAGTGATAGACGGTTATTTACTTTGTGATCAGCCTCNCAGTAGCATCGCTGTCAATTTTTCTCGACCTGCAATCAGACAGCACTCCTAATGCAACGCATACATTCGGAAATTCCAAAAGTCTTCCCCTTGTAATGTTATCTTTGGATTTTTAAATAGGAATAATGCTAATTCTAGTTCACGAGAAGTATTTCATTTGCGAAAATAAAACCGATATTGTTTATGTCCTGCGGCCGAATAAAATACGGCTTTCATTTGGGCATATCACTTGGTCCTTTTGATAACAGCGTGGTGCAGTGTGAGTGTGGGATTGTTTTACGGTGAGGGGTGACAGAAATGAACCAATTTTCTTTAGAGCAGAACCCAGGCGATTTACTTCGGTGGTCTCAGCGATGACAAACGAGGGACTCAAGTTATGGAACAATTAAGCCGAAATATTTCATTCACAGCCGTTGCCGAGTTGCTCACTGTTTACCGTGTTTCGCGTGGAAGGTGTCCTGAATCTTTACAGATCCAAAGTCTGATACTATTTCATCTACCTGGGAAAACAAACCCGTGGAACGCCTAATTACATTCTCATCTACAGTATATGTGCATCGCAAGTTGAGAATACCAGAAGTGTGAACACAACCGAATCGGCCCCGATAGGTGAATCGCGATCAACAGTTATTAAGAGTAATCCCACAGAAAACCAATGTTCTAACTACAGACGTTTTTGTCCTCTCATAGATTGACTAATGCATTCAAAATCTGTTTTGATCTGTATAAATGCAAATCCGGGTTTTCAATTATCAGATGGGATACACAGTGAGATTCATGATTTCGCATTTTGCGTGATAATTATTCTACTCAAGATGACTTCGGTTTTCTATCAGTGATTACCCTCTATCTCACAGCGTGAAAGGAACAATACATCATTTTCTCTCCACTGAACGTTCATGAGATGAATGTTTGCCTAAACTTTGATCATTCTTCATAATTATTGAGAATAGTAAAACACAAACCAGTAAACACTATCCTTTTTCAGTTTTATTGAAACCGATCATTGGAGCTAAGCAGACCAAACTCAAATCAGTATCAAATGCATCTACTTCTAGAAGCATCCTGGTATGTATGCTTGTCGTGTTTTGGTTTTCGGTACCTACGNTGATGGTTAGTCTTTTGCTGAATTAAATTGAATTGCAACATTTTAATAAATGAATTGAAATTGAAGTGCGTTTGTTCATCTTCTTAGGTTCACATTGATTATTTTTTGCTCTTAACCAAGGAATACGTTTTATGTGCCTTCCAAATTAGTATCTGATTAGCTGCACTTAAGAAATCTCAGCTTGTTGTGCAAGAAAAGGGAGCAAAAGTGACGCGATGTGGTTACTTCAGTCTATTGTCTGTAGTAATAGAGGCTATAAAAATTTGCTACGCCAAAAATCTAACCGAAAATAAAATCCGAAAATCTCTGGTTACTTATCCTTTATCAGCTTTTTCATAGTCCCGGATCGAATAAGGCACACTCGAGCAGCATTGCGTTCAAGAATGTCATACGCTCAAAATCCTGGCGAAACAAATCTTCATCAAACGAATCCCCTCGATCTAACAACCTTACAACGCATACTATCTTCCTCTTACTATCTCATGTTTTGAATAACCTCAATATCGGAATTGAAGAAAAAGAAAATGGGTTTAAATACAACGGGATATTTTTCTCTGGGACAAAGTAATGAGCCAGTCCTTGATATGCGTTCACTGTCGTCACATTGGAAGTTATAAAAAACATGTCATAACACAATTGAAAAATAACAAAGAACACCTTTCATACACGGATATGTTTGATAATGGTATGATAATGCGAATAAAAATGGTTTCCGAATATTTCATAGTGATTACACTGAAGATTTCACGTTGTCCGGTTTCAATGACAATTTCGTTTTTGGTATACTGTTCACAGATTTTGCTGAAACACATGATCATAGGTGCGAGAATCGCAGAATTCGAGCTTCCTATTCACAAGATAATACTCTGCTCCGCGTGTACATATTTAATTCAGGCCAAATCGGCCGTTCGTTCTGTGGCGGGCTTCTTTATTGGCATTGTTCTGCATATAACAGATTGGGATGGAAACAGCTTCGTGTCGTTTCTGTAAGGCCACTCCTAAAAATCCTGCCTTGCCTCTAGGAAAACATGTTTTGTTAGCAACCAACAATTGCATCATATGAATCTCCTGTTAAACGTTTCATTTATCTAACTTTATACTCCCCAATTATCTTCATATTGCCTTATTATATCGGCGTTTTATTGAACAGGTCAGGTACTCCGGCATCCTGGTATATTGTGCCGTACTGCACCACTAGACTCAATCTTCTATTGTCATGGTTGCTGATTTATCTTTGGCATCTAATTTGTACACGACAAAAGAAAATGACAATTAAAGTAAGCTCTTGCATTTTTAGCAACTTGCCCGTGCATTGTAGAACTCATTGTGTAAATGCAATTTCCGCATTAACATTTCGATCACGGATGCTTCAATTCTCAAGCGCACACAAGGAGTTACAAATTGACCACATGTACCAATATTTCACTGCGAGATCGAGCTATACTATTTTTTCTTATATATTTTTTTCGGAAAGATTCCTTTACAATATTGGTGCTCAATTTGTTATTCTGCAATCATTCACATCGGCATATGAACTGTGAATAAAAACAATGACAAGCCTCTGTACTGCAGTGACTGGCGCCACTTATGGTGAAATCTACTGAAGCATCGGTTGTAGAGAGGTTAATTGATGCAACATTTGGTAGGGATGAACATTTCATCTGTTGCCACTGGTCAACCTCTCAGCATGGTTCTGTGTACCCTGAAATAGGACCGGGAAAAATCCGCATCCCGGCAGCACACTGAAGTGAGATTCTCCGGGTTTATTGGGATCCGGTCTAGAATATCCAGCTGCAAGAAACTGAACGTTCTTGTTTAGATGCTGTTCCTGAAGTTTGTTTGGTTGTATTTTTGTTTCGGGGAGCATGATATATATATTCGGTGTTGGTTGGCATAAAAACATGGGTGGTTACCAAAAGTAGAATTCAACAAATAAATAAAACTTAAGTTGACTCAATACATGAATAGAAAGTGATGGCTTTAAAATAAAGTTGGAAAAAATAGGAACTGCGGCTAGCAAATTTGAAGAAGAATGATATAATTTTTGCCAGTTATCATCTTTTTTAGAATATTGACGATTTTCTTTAAATCATCCAAATATGTTGAATAAAAAAATCTTTACATCGGTCATACTAAAATAATCAATTTTAGTATACGATTACTCGCGGGAAATGTATTCCATTTGATTTGTTTTTGCTGAAAAAAGGATTAGGATCCAAGGTGCCGATAATGTCCTAAATAAGTAGACAATTACCTGAATACCAAGGATTTTCATACAATCAATCCCAGCAATTTTACTTTGTTCAAATCTTGAGTAAATAAATTCTACCAGGCATACCGAAAAAGTTTTCATCGTCGTATTTGAATGGCAATGCGTGGACAAACATGCTCACGCTTACTCACTCGTAATTGTGCCGTTACGGAACACTGCATACGAATGACAACAAGAAAAAACACTGGTTGATAAATGCCAATCCCCATATACTGGGTCTGGCTCCAAAATTTTCTGATTGCGTGGTTTTGTGTGAAAATAACCACAGTGATAAAAGTTATACGGGTTGCACACGTGGTGGGGGTGGATGATTCGAGTCAAAGAGGGGGGTGCTTATGGCTTTGAACAATGCTTCACCATTTTTCATTGCCTTCTTCGGAGTGCACTTACCACAATCTCTAATTCTTTGAATTGAACTAGATATGATCCGGACTCAACCAAACCGGGTGGTGTTCACGAAGGCACCCGGGATAAGCATTGCTCATGAGTATTGAGGAAATTAGGTTGCCTTAGCCACGTCGAATGGAAACACCAAAACACAAGGCGTTGGTGACAAAGCTTCGACCCACTTGGAAGGCCTTTCATGTCTTTTATTCGGTATAGCCCACGTTACAGGCAATTATAAGGCCTTACAATTGCTTACAACGTGGCGTTAACCAATTAAACGACTTGAAAAAAAAAGGCCTTCCAAGTGTGTCAAAACGGTGTCACCAACGCCGTGTGTTTTGCTTTTCCAATGAGTTTGTTTAAAGAACAAGTGGAGCGTGAACTGAAAAGCTGGTGAAGCATTGAATAGCTGTTTGGAACTGTAGAAATTCATCCAAGTAATGGGAAGGGAGGTGGATGAACTTGGTACCACACATGTAGAATGTATGCATTATCCCTAAGCGCCCGCCAGGCTGCTAATCAGACTGAGTTCGAGTTCCCGCGGATTTATTGTTTTTCACACTAGTGATGAGATCAAACTGCCCAGCTTTCCAGTTTACACTTTGTCTTTTATGTATGGAGAAACGCTCCTGTGCTCCCATGGATTTGTCGAGTCAAGTGAAGTCAAGTAAATCTTTATGCACCCGGTAGGATGAATTTTCAGCATATTCGACAAGTTACAGTGAGGAAAACGTTAAGCATTGGAAACAAGAAGAAATGTACATTTACTTAAACAAACGGATTAGATGAAAGCCCAATGTGACAGATGATTGTTCAGGTCAGTAATGATATTTGCTCGGTTGATCAAGATACGAGCAAAATAAGGGATCATGCTGTTTTTGTGTGTGGTGGTGTGTGCACAAAGAATCCGAAATTGGGAACGGGTACTCGGATGAGAAATCGATTTACTGAGATGGGAGCGCAGGCATTGTTCTTCATTGAACAGGATATGACTGATAAATCTCTCTCGTGAATCAAAATCCTCGCTAACAATAAAGTCAAGCAAACGGTCTCTGAAATGCCACTGCAATGAAAAAGAAGTTTAACAGATCTGGAAAATAAAATAAAATCTTCCTCCTTCAGACCAGAAAAATATACGGGGAACAGTACAACCTATGTGGCATAATGCATGCAATCACAAATTTAAGAATTACGTTTAAGGGGACGCTGAACTTTTTGAGTCTAAACGTGTAGAAGGATTGTCCAATAACCCGAATATAAACGTTTTCAACATGTTTGGATCAACAAAGATTGTGTGACAAAGTGACTGTAAGATATTTCACAGAGTCAGCTTTAGGGATGGTATTTCCATTAACAGAAAGTACAGGTTGATTGCTCTAAGGGGTTTGGTAGGGCATGCCTCACTTAAGGCTAAAAGAAACATCCACACATTTATCTACATTCAGCAATAAAGATCGAGAGATCGACCAACTAAAAATGTTATTAAGACAAACTCGAGGTTGACAGAAACAATCAGAAACAGTCGAAGGATGGCCGACCACCACGTCGTCAGCAAACGTGCGGGCGATAAAGTTGGGAGGGATGGGAAGGTCCCTAATACACAACGAAAAAAGAAATGGAGACAAAATTGTACGCTGAAAAACTCCAGAAGGTTTACCATTACACAAAGTGTATTGCGACCGATGAGTAATGTAATTACTTATTGAATTCAGTAAATTAGGTGCCAAACCACAATCAGAAAAACGTTGAATAAGAATGCCGCGGTCAGTTGCTCCGAAAGCATGGGTCTAATCAAGAAAAGTCAGACGGACGATGCC
>UZAN01044625.1:8197-22072 GCA_900618425.1 Echinostoma caproni | reverse complement strand
CATACACAAATTGAATAACTCGGACATAGATGAAGCATGTTGTTCATCACACTCTTTCAGTAGGAAGGGGGTCTACTAATCAGGGCCATGTAGCGTGTTAGATGTGAGGGACTTGAGTGCATTCAGGACTTCCACAGGGGTGACAGATTGGTTCTCCCCCGTAGATGTAACTAAAGATGGTGTAAAGGTCCTTATAGTAGCATTAGCGAATTGACGGTTAAGTTCATGAACATCGATAAACGATTTGTTGCGTGATCCACAGAGCTGCTTCAAAGCAGACTACATATCGCGGTAGCTCTGGTTTCCGATAATAGTTTCGATATATATCCGAATAAGCGCTGTATTTCCATTCTGATCAATAAGGATAGTTGTTTGACAACCTTACGCCTTCTAGTCCTGTAAGCCTTTTCTTTATCACGACGGAGCCGCTTTAGACGAGGTGAAGGGAGTCTGTCAGTTCCAATATATAAGGTCTCTACCGGGCAACATAGCAAAACTGAGGACAAGATGTAAGATGCTCACACTGGGCGAGTTGTCACCGTTGCAAAAGACAGAGAAATAGGTAGATATAACCATATCTTTGAGGTTGGATAAGTTATCAGGAGTGCGACTTCTCCTTCTGATTGTTCTGGATGTGGAACGGTGCATGTGGTGCTGAAACTGTTTGTCGTCAATCTTAGGGTGCAAAAAAAAATAGAGCAACGATCGGAGCTTCCTATGGGAGCCCGCTTCTCAATGAAACGTGCTCGGAGCTATTTACAAAAATCCCGTCAAGTTGAATACCAAACCAGGTAGGAAAATTTACAAGATTCGTCACGCCTAAAGTTGTGAGGAAATAGATAATAAAACAATAAAAATCAGCAGCAGTAATGCATAAGGACTGATCTAAACCGGTTATAATTTGTGAAGAGTAGAAATTGGCAAACAAACGAATATCAGACACAGGCGTGTCACGAGCGACGTAACATGATGAAAGTGACTGATAAATCGGGGCTTACAATAAATAAAAATGCAATTTACCTTGACAGTATTACATTGAAAACATTTAAGACCGCTTACCTGTGTTTAAGCTTCCTAGTCTGTTGCAACGGTCTGGTCTCAGTTAGAAGATAATACAGTTAATCAGTCCGATTGCAACATTGTCTCAGCAACGATCTTTCAATCTAATGAGCAGTTGCGAATGGTGTGAGAACATCATCATGCTTTATCGTATGTATCATCGTTCTTGGATTGTATTCCGTGCACAGCGACTGTATCGCGGAATTATGCCATCATACCACTTTTTCATAAGTCATATATTCTAGACATTTGTGGATTGGTGCTCAATTTTAAGTCCTACTAAGGAGAACAAAAATCAACGTAATTTTCTGATGAATACGCACCGTAGCATTATGCCTAGCGAACTGACTCAAAATGGCTTACAATCTATCTCAACAATACAGAGTGAAATAGTTGTGATGTGATGCAAATCAGTGAGCTTTACCGTGTGTTTTCTCACGACTTCTCAACCGTTGAAATTATTTGCCAATATGACAACAGTTTTGACCGTGCATAGATATGTTCTTTTTTATGCTTCTCAAACGTTTGAAACTGTTAAGGGATTGATTAATTGACACTTATTATATAGGTAATATATGTGACCACTGTTGTTCTGCAATATGTGTCGATAAAAAGTTTCATTACAAAAACGTCCATCGCTGCTAGGAACTTAAGGAGTCCGCCCATATCAAAAAGCAGAAATCCGTCATGGCTGAAATCAAGTTTTAATCGTATATACAAATCATTATAATTTCCGTCCCAAGTAAACGCGTTTAACTACTGTTAGTTTAACGATCTCCCATGAAGTGAAACCACATTCAAGAACGGTTACCTGTGATAAAATAGAAAGTTTTCTAAACACGACAAACCAAGCGGAGAATATCAAGAGGGCTTCTCCAAGTGATCAATTGAACAAGTATAAGAAAGATGAAGTAATTAGTTTAGTGTTTGGATCATTATCAACAAATTAATTGCCCTGGCGAGCATACTATTTTCATTAAAATTTAATATAAAATGGTTTGAGATCAGAATTGAAGTTTTCTGAAAAGCGTAATCGTCGTGGTCACTACGTGCTATGTTTAACAGGGGACTGCCTCTGTAAATCTATACCAAAGCAAAAGAATACCATGTCGTTGAAAAGTAACTGGTGACTTACAAATTAGTTTTAAAATTGTAAAAGCAGTTAGTCAGAGCAGAGCAAAAGTGAAGACATTGTAAAGCGTGTAAGTTCAGGGGTATTTTCTGTACGTCAATGCTAATTTCATTAGCAATCGAGATCAATGTCCTTATTATTATGATTAATGCAACGCGAAAGCTGGTCTCCATGATCAAGAGTTTCTATAGTCAACCGGTTTTCTTCAGTACTCTTGGAGACCTATAGGAACCATAGTTCTCAACAATCGGCTGCGGTCACCTCGCTTCCAAACACAAATTACGTTTTTAGCGGATTTTGGTCGAAAGAGATAGCTCGTTTCCACTAAACGATACTGATATTGTTGATTCCATTCAGCCGTGCTTCCATTACATCTGTCCCATTACGTACTAACTTACTCGAACTTACCCTCACCTGTTCCCATTTGCCCCACCCTTTATTCACAGGTTTTCATTATTTCATGATCATCGAACCACCGCACTCGATCAATTTACCCTCCATCCCCTCACATCCACATGACTTATCCGCATGTCCAATAGTGTTTATTTTCTAGCATATCCACCTTCTGGCTTGTTTCTACACACACACAAACAAACACACACACACAAGAAGCCCCTGCAATCGCACAACCGTCTGATTAATGTTTACGGACGCACGCCCATGAACGACGATCTCGCTGTGGTTCTTGACCTTGAAATCACGATATTTGACCGGCCTCGATTGGTCAATGGTCCTTCACTCATTGTTGTTATTGCTTGACACGAGAGGTTTTGATGGTCCTGCTGGTACCCGTTGTATTGCCTTGATTTCACGGTTTTCCGGTGCGCTGTTTCTACCGGATTGTCCCACAATTTGAGGTTTGTTTACTTTACATTTATGCATTTATCTCCAAATTTGTTTTGCAGTACCGTGCTTTGATAAACCGGTTTTGATACAAGGCGTTTAGTGTTGTAGGTTACACGCATCACTCCATCGTGGATTGTTTGTTACCATGGAATTATTAGATATTATAGACAAAGGTTGCACAATCAAGTAATTCTCCGAATATATCGGTGGGTGCCATCTTGCGTGATTGAAAGCTAAAACGATTATTGCACTCACTACCACTGCAACGTTCTCTCACCTACCTGAAACAAATAACACTGCGAACTTGACCGAGGCTTTCCACCTCCTGTTAACAGTTCGTCGGAAAGTATCGAGACAGGTTCTTTGTCGGTTGCTGACCACGGTAAAAAAAGTTGACCTGACTAACCTCGGTGTGTCCAAAAGCAACTTATNAAGCTTCCCTAGTTCACCCCCCCCCGCCACACACACAGTGTGTTGTGAGTAATCTTGATGATGGGATGAGTGAGCAAACAACTATATAATCGTGGTGAAGTGAATTTTTCTAACAGTCGTTAAGACGATTTTATTCCCCCACGACAATCTTATTTACATTCGAATATGAAACTTCATTTCAGGCCACCTTTCTGATCAATTTCATTCCAATGCCGGAAAAGGAGAACTTACTCCTGTTAATCTTTCTAATTATTGTATTTATCACAATAAAAGCTATTACGGTGTTTTGAATGTTAGTTCCAGCGTGTGATTCGAAACATATAAAACCAATAATCGCGCCGCAGTCGGATATATTCGCAGAAGCCAGCCGCCCTAAAATGAAATACGTTTACAGTGATATAGAAGCTCTCGTAATTTTAGGAATAAAAACCCGATATTTGATAGAACCTACAATCCCTCAAAACACAACCTGTGGTTGCTGGTAAAGCACTAGGAAATCGATCGACAGACGAATAATCATTGCTCATTTAGATACTGTCATTGAAGTTCTGAAAGGATCACTTTAATGTATTCACATTTTAGTCTTTTATTAACAATCTTCCAAAACGTCAATAAATGTGTAATGACTTCCGATCACTGGTTATGACATAATTCTGCGAACCAAATACTAAAAAGTAACAATCCGAAAATATATAATTAGTTTCGTTTTGTTTTTATATTTGTATTGACCAAACTCCTGCAACATTACCCTTATTTTGAAAAATCATTTCAGCTTGCAAAAGCATAGTTGTATATAGATGGCTATGAGTAAACTGTATTTATTCCTGACTTTATCTACAACATCTATGGTCTTAGTTCATTTCTATCACGATTTGAATGTGCGCGACCTTGAGTGTCGCTACAAACTTGCGGGAGTTCGATAGTTGCAGCTCTGATTTAGAAAATATTTTGGGCAAAGTAGCATGGGTGTTCATTCATTTTCATATATGATTCTTGTCCTATGAGAGTTTATATTAGGTTCAGCACATGTATTCTAAATTTCTATTCCTTTTCATTCAGTGCACAGTAAATAAGCAAATTATTGAAATTATTCTAACTTAAAAACTGCTAAATTATTAGGCTACAAACTACTCACGCAATATCTGCAATACTGGAAGAACTGAATACATAGTCCAAGAAAGACACAAGTTGATCTTCGGAAGTTGACCTCGAGATGTGCCGCTCGTTGAATAAGCGTCGTGAAGTGTCATCATGCCCAAACCGGATGAAACTTTCAAAAGGTTTTGGCATACAATTAAAGCCAAGAAGCAACTAAAACGGGAGGCGCATGAATCTGCTAACTCAGTTGATATCTTGTGAAAGCGCTTCGAATATAAGACCAATTTATTGCATATTCAACGAAATTTCTTCATCAAGACATAAACTGAGGGGGATAAAACCAGCCACAACAAAGTAATATGATGGTTGCATTTGATTGCAGCAGGAAATAGTTGCACAAATCCAATCTGGATTATAGTCCGGGCTGATTAGCCATTTTTCCCTACGGATTCGTTTGAAAAGTGATTGCTCAATTTGAAATGCAGCCGAGGCCATGTGGTAAAAGGCCCAACGCCCAACGAAGCATAGGGTGTGTATTGATTTGACCAACAAATTCATTCGCGTCACCCGCCCATTTGGCAATGGGTTCATCTCACTGGTGGCCAACGAATAATTCAGCATATTGTTGAAGCTGATCTACTGAGCCAGCTTTCTAATCAATTTCTTTCTACTTGTCAAAAGAATTAAATACCTACACAGCTTAACGGGTTGGAAGGGATATGATTATTGAGCACGATGTTGTTGGTCTCCTGCATACGCCGATTCGGATATAGCAAACGTTTCTGCAGTGATAAGATAGGCTTTTGATAACTGTCACTCCAGAAATGCATTCACGCAAGTCATATTTTTCACATATGAAGGTTGGCATATCAACTCACTTGAGCTTCGTCATAGAAAACGGTTAGACCAAAACAAATATTATTTTTTTACATTTATGCAGTTTCTAGACGGATCGGGTTCAATGTCAAATTCGTTTTATTAAGGTGCAGCAGCTGGGATTTTACTTTATTCGGAAACTTCTCCCTCTATCAGAAACAGGGATAAGTTATCTACCTTGCTACTGGTCGTCGGTGTTAAGGGTGTGCGGTGTATTAGAGGAAACTTGCAAATTCTGTGTTGCAGTCATTTTCATGGATTCCATCCTAAAGCGACTGCCTCCAGTGCTCGAAAATAAAGAAGAGCAAATGAAACATGGATGAGACGAAAGTGCAATACCTGTATAAAGTCTATGAGTCAGTTTAATAAATAAATTACAATTACGCTTCCTACTGTGACTTTGTTATCTTACAACTGATGCATTAGCAAAAATCGCTGAAATCACGAAATTGTACCTTTTAATGGTGTGTGGCTAACAGAAGCAGCTATATAGGTGGATATTATATCAGCTATTTTGCGTCTGATGTGGGGCACTATTATATTGAATCCCGTGAATGAAGCTGGAAAAACGAGGCATTAAGATGAACAAATGTGATGAAAATCAGGATGTTGCACGAGTTTCGTCAATACCTGTATATGGTATGTTTTTTTATTGGATTTAGTCGCAGTTTCCTTAGAAAATAACGTTTCCTCGTAGCCTCAATCATTTGCAGAGTACCTTCCAATACAACGTTTGCTGTAAAGACGGATAGTGATGTATCTATATCTGAACTTTCTAACTACACGGAACGCTCACTTTGTATTGTCAGTGGTGGTTTCAACCATGCCGATATTCATTTATCACTTTTCTCTCTCTTTTGAATGCATCCACAAGAGGAATCGCGCAGCTTGACTTTGTGTGTTCAAAAGATCCTCAACTGTTTGCTGTGCGAAGGGAAGTCACTATATACAGATCAAATCATTGTATTATAAATGTTTTGCGAAAAAGGAGCACTCGACGAAACAGCACTGGACACTAAAGCGTATATCTAGTCTGAAAATGTGTCATAGGTTGTGCTACCCGACCCACTTGGCATCACTGAGAGAAATGGTCTCACGTACACATTTTGATCAGTTGTTTGACCCAAGTGTCTCGGTCAAGGGTGAACACCTCACAATGTATTTTAACTTCTGCTTTGACCGCTGCCGCCCCAGGGTCCCACGTACATCAATCCCCGACAGATTTTATTCACCCGATTTAAAGATCCTCGGAAGAATTATGAAACGGGCTCAAAATAGCAAAAGCTTACTGTCCCGACGGACCATGTCCAGTCGCCCTCGAGGAATGCACGCATTATCTGAAGCAGTTATTTGCCGGTATTTTCAACCGTTAATCTGAGAAAGAAGAAATTTTCGACTATTGGAGATTTGTGCGCATCACACCAGTCCCAAAAGCGGAAGCAGGGAAAGTACAACCAAATCCCTGTACTTCAATTTTACTAAACATTTTCGAAACGTTCAGGTTAAGTAACATTACTCCCAAAACTGGGCAGCTAGATAACAACCAATTCGTTTATCGCAAGCAACGTCCTACTTTGGGTGCTATTGTGCATTTTTTAAACTAAGTTTTGCGATCACTAGGCATGCACGGCACAGCATTTCGGGTGAGGTTCCTCGACTATAATAATGCTTCTTACTGTGTTTATAAGGGCAGGCTTTTGTCTCTACTCCCAGGTACTGGATTGTCCTAAATCACTCTCTCTCTGCTACAAGATTATTTTACTGATAGAACAAAATTCACGAAGTTTCTTGGGAAAACCTCTGACTTTTTATCAGTCAAATAAGGGGTGCAACAGGGAGCAATTCTGCCCGCTCTTCGGTTCTCGTTCTATATTTGTCACCTTCCCACTAAGTCAGATGATCTCCTTATTAAGTTTGATGATGATGTCTAAATTCCAAGATGATTTCAGCTTCTTACAGCTTCAAACCAAATTAACTGCCCTAGGCTTATGGTCTTCATCTTGCAAGATATATCTCGGTGCCTCCGAATCTAGAGATGTCAGCTTCTTGCTCGCCAAAATGGAACAACTACATTCTTTCGAAAGTATTCGTTCTGTACTCTTTGTTGGCTACTAGCCTGTGCCCCCAGTTAATGCTGTGCAATACCTCGGTTTCACTATATGTCAAGATATCACTTGGACCATACACTGAAATTCTACTTCTGTAAAGATTCCACAATTGTGTTTCTTTATTTCCCGCTCGCGTTCTTTGAAAGTTCCGCTGTATTTGTTCACTCGATTTGCATTTTCTTGTATTGTTAACTACCTGCTCTAATGCTCCTCAGTTTCATTTGCTGGTATTAGAGCTAAAGATTACACAAATCTAGGCCAGTCTATGAAACTTATTTCTCTCACAAGCGGTATTCCTTATTTGCACTTGCTTAACTTTATCGACGATAAAGATTTTACGTCTGGCGATAACTTTTAAACAATATTGTTTTAGATGCCCCTCACCCATTGAACACAGTACTTAAACAATTCATATCCACTTATGTGAGTAGATTTCGTTATAACTTGGTGCATACCCGTAACACTGCTTATCGTTTGTCCGTCATCCCCAATATTTCGAGACTTCAGACTCAAAGGGCAATCATTAGAGAATTTTCTACGCCATTGATACATATTTTCAAACCTTTACACCACGTTTCTTTGAGTTTATGACGCTGTTTTCTTCACTTTTTGTTTAAGTCTTTTCGCGAAGATAAATGTTCTTGGAGTGCCAGGTGCTGATAATTCATCTATTAAGATGAGTAAAGCGATTTTTGAATTCTGTGAACGGGATGGTGCGTAATCCGCAAAACAAACGGCAGCTTTTTCGTGTGTTGATGCATTTCATCAGTGTCCACAACTAATAAAATGACCTGGAAAATTCGACTGGAAAGATATCGTTTATGGGAATGTAGCAATTATGCGCTGGATTTTAGTTACTCTAGGTTGAGTTTCGCATGGTATGAATTTCGTTTTACGATGTTTTCCATACACTGCAGATTTGTGTGCAATTCCGATCACCAGGAACGATGTAAGCTTACAATATGTTCAGATTCTCGGTCTTTCTTTTGATTAATGCTTACATCTTTTTCGCCATGGGTTAACAACAGTCTGATTTTTAAGCTCTTCTCGTATAAAGCTTTTACCAACGGACTAACTGTTGTGGATAAACTTCACGAATATACGAAGCGCGTGATTTTTGTGTGCCAGAAATTGTAACTCTTCAAAAAGTTCAGACTTTCCACAAATGCAAAAATAAATTCGTTTTGTTTATAGCAAATGTATCTTGAACTGAAAAGCTACTACGTACTAGACAGCTGTTTCGACCTGGTTGGGTCTCAGTAGCATTGAGAAGTCATCGATCCAACTGGAGATTGAACCCCGGAATCCCACAGGCATAACGTCAGCGTACTACCATTTCTGCAATCGGATAGCCGATCAGACCTTTGCATTTTGCATTACTCACTTGAAAATAGTTATTCCCTACTACAACGCACACACCCATATCACTTTTTGACAAGGAAAGTGATTTATCAGTAATTTGTGGACCGGATTCACTGTTTGCAACAATAAAAATTGTACTAATCACATCATCCTTTACCTTTTATGCTTCTACTACCAATTCACACTTGCGATTAGTATACAAACCGGCTTTGTTGAAAATACTTCGTGAACAGTGGGTCATAAATCCTTAGATACTCTATATTATGGGACTTTCTAATTTAGTTTTTTTATATTGAATTCAGTAATATTACAAATGTGATAATAACGTTGGACTCCAGGGCAACAAAACGGCGCCCCGCTGCGTTTTGAACCGCGGAAGAAAGAGTGAAAAATATTTTTAATTTGTGACGAAAACCGTGGCTCCCCCCCCCCAGTTCCGGTAAAGCAATCTGCAGACAACGCCTTCCCCACCCGGTTGTGGGTAAGAGCGGAATGCATGGGAATCTAAATCACAGAATTTCCCACCGGTGAAATGTGCGTATGCGGCGGGACAATGGAGTTTCAAACGGCTATGAAATCAGTTTCAATGAATTCGGAAATTGTAAAGTATGCTACACATTTGTCACATCATTCAATTTAACAAGCAGAATTCAATAACCACATTAGATTTCCACAATTTCGTCGGGAAACCGAGGGATTTACTGAATCAAAGATGAATGTATCATAAATATTTGAACATATCTGTAATAATAACTGTAGAGTATTATCAATGCGCATGGCGTTAATTATTGGGTGTCTTTTATTGATAGTATTTGGACCGGTAATTCATTCATATATTGTTTACGATGATCCGGTAGGGGGAGAGGTTAACACAAACAAAATAATCAGCCATTTCCCATCGCTTATACAACTACACATATTCCGAATTGTGGATGGTGCAACTTTTTGGACGAATATTTGATATATAATGCGTTAAAAACGTAAGTTAAAGCTCCGTGGCCTCAATATATCCCCACGTTTTGCTCCACTTTGTCAGGATTGGTTAGATGACTCAGGTATTTCTGATATCTTTCCGATTTCGTCAAGCAAACCACTGTTGTTTTCATTGAAGGAAAAGTGTCCTTTTTGAAATCCAATCTCATCAAGCTTTCACATTTGCTGAAACCTCCCAAAGTATCATCGTTGAGCTAGGTACGCATTACTTCGCATTTAGTGAATATGTTTACCGTTGACGGCCAGAGGTTTCCTGCTTCCGGTGCTAACATTTTGATCGATATTAAATTAATACTGTAAGCAAATTAAAACATTGCATCTAATGAGTAATTTGTTGTACATAGATAGTGTATCGCTTTTGTCATCCCATTTATGTTGGAACGTGTGAATTTAAATGGAAATAATTGCTGTGGAATGACCAAAGGCAACTCAGTTGCACTCAAAATCTGACTAATGAATGTCGAGTTTATACGACGATAGAAACGCCGACAAAGATTGAAGGCTGTCTTTCCGAAACCGTTGAGAGCTGTTGGATCACAGTTAACTGAAGTGTTGTATGCGCGCAGTCGAATTGAGAAGGAACACGTGATATAGACGGTGGGCTAAGACGCGGAAGTGTACCAGTGAATAAATAAACAAGCGACAGTGCGAAACAGCAAACGCGTGTGCCACAAATTGGAAAACCCATCGCGCAATTGTAGCTATCNTGATTTCCGGTCAAAGGTTCATGAATCGCTCTGTTATGTGACTAGGAGTTGGACTTTGTGTTTCATGTACGCATGTATATACCTCTTCGCATCTCATCTAATAGTGTTTTTGAATATTCGACCGAAGTGAGCACCAAAATGTGAAAATATGGCACATTGACAACGGATTATTTGGTGAAATGTGTGTTAACTCCTTCGTTGGCAAACTTTGTTTCAAGACGATCAGTGAGCCTACAGTGCCACGTGATGATGGAGTGCAAAACGTGACGTAAAGAACTCTATGTGAAAGTTGACGAAAAAGCCATAAGCAAATGACAAGGTGTAAGATATATAATGATTCACAAAAGACGAATGTAACCACATTCGGAGTATACAGTTTTTTAAGAGATATCGCCGGATCCATATCAATTGTTATGATGGAGTATAACAAAATACCCTTGAACCTTTTATTTTATATGTAACATACAGGGATATTACATATTTCACTAAATTGGCGTTGTTAATTTTTAGGGATAGTAATATGAAATAAAATGTTTCGTTTCACGTCCAAACCCGCAGAAAGCCTAATGTTACCAACAGTTTTACAGATAACAGACCAGCGAATATACTTGTTCTCAGTGACTACTGAGGAGTTATTCTAGTTTCCGGAAGCTGAAACTAATATTCCAACCGCACCATGTTCTCGATGCTTATACAAATCGAATAAAAAACACGAAATCAAAAAAGTGCTACTCGTGGACGAGCTCTTTCGACATGTGCTTTGTATCGCCCGGGTACCTGAGGAAATAGGGCATTGTTTCACGATCCGAGAGCTTACACTATACACCACCGGTTAATAGAACGTGCACACTACTGCCGAGTTTACATAGAAGTGAAAAAATGCACGTTGCTCATTTGTGCCGTCACAACAATTTTCCGTGTGATTGCGATTATAGCGATTTCCATAGGACTAAAGCCCATCGCTTTATTTGTGGAAAATTGAGCTTTTCCAAAGTGGAAATGAGCGCAGGGCATAAAAGATTGAGGAACTCCAGCGGATAACCGACATACAGCCATATTAATCATATGATATTGTTTGTAAAACCACTGGACACTTGGATTCGGACGGACACTGATATTAAGTGGGATTATCAAGTATCTCCTAATCAATTGTTTTCACATGGTCTAAAACTCCGTTGGCAAAACGCACGCCTAATCCTCTAAAAGTAAAATATCAAATAACTTTACTTATGGGCCCAGCTGTAAACGACCGCGTCACCCAACTGCATAAGTGTCTAAGCAGCTGAGTCTGCATTTGGTAAGATAACTGCTCCCAAATTGATACGTGCAAATTTTCAACAAGCCATCATCATCGTCATCGTCATCATCATCATCTTCAATCGGAGCATCATCATGATCATCCAAGTCACTCGAGTTATTATCACTAACACCATCATCATCATTATGTTCATCATCATCAGCATCAAAGTCATCACCCGAGTCATGAGTATCACCAACATCGTCATCATCATTCGAATCATCATCGTCATGATCACCCAAGTCAATAACATTACCGTCATTATCATCAAGGTTAGCCGCAGCAGCAAACTGACAATGCTCACGTAAACGTTATTCGTCACCCCGTATTATGACACTAACAGTGTTGTTTCCTTTCGAGCTATTCAGTAATTTCTCACTTCCACATTCAACAAGTTGTATGCTTATGTGTCCCGCGGGTAACCTCCAAAACACCTAAAGGCAACTTGTTATTTGATGCAAAATAAGTTGACGGGATCTGTACAGTTCGCCTGATAGCAATGAGGGAAACTCAAAATGGTGCAAATTTTAGGTTTGATCACTTTGAGAATTTTGAAGCTACATCAGTAATGACTATTCAGACTGTTATAAAAAATTAAAACATCTGTTCGGAAATCAAACGAACGTATAAAGCATTTACGGCATGTCCGTTAGGGATAGTAAACAATCGCGTGACATCATCATAAATCGTTTTGTTATATTTCACGCGCGTTTTGCGTTTTCACGTCAAAGAGTCAACAGATATCCATAAGTTTGAGCTGATAATGTCAAATGTGAACAACGATGTGTCCTCAAAGTCACTGCAGTGAGGGATGGATTTGTTGATAATGCTCTCATGTATTAATTGGAGAGATGAAAATGATTCGATCGAGTGATGGTTTGGTAGACGGCATGAATACTACCGTGATGCCAAACCATATGTCGGATGCAACGCTTTTCCACCAACATGACTGAGCGGATCGAACGGAGATCTGATTTACGGTGAACGAGCATTATAATTTTATTTTCGCGACGCCGTTGGTACCTTCTGTTTCATCTGAAATTCTGTTCGACAAAACATATATCATGTTGGTCTGAGTATTCGTATTCCTCTGAGGGCTGCTTCAGGATTGAAATAGGAACAGAAGATCAGATTTCCAAGTTGCAAGCAAGATATTTAATTAAAAAATGTTGATAACTCTGTTTTACAGTACGATTACAACCTTTCAAATTCATATTGGTATATAATAAGTTCCATTGAGATCAGTCTTAAGCGGCCTGTGTTGCCAAAGTCTGCGTATAGATCCGACTAGTCCAGCAACCAGCGCGATTATTTGGCTCTAAATATTGTGCTATATAGGAATTCTCAAAGTGAGTTCCGCTAAATAAAAGAAATAACGCAAACCCACTTACGGGTCTTCAAAATGATTGAAAAGTTGTCACGTGCAAATACTTATTCTTCGTATCACCCCTTCAGGGTTAGTCGAATGTAATCCAACGCTGCGAGTATTATTTGTATAATTAATAATTCCTCGCTATTTACGCACAACTTCAAAGCCAAATTGGGCCGATTAAATATACAACTTATTTTGTCATTATCAAACGTCCAGCTGAATAAATAAATATATCTGTTTATGAAAGTTTGCTATTATTTTACGCCTTACTGAGAGAAGAGACTGGTAGTCAAGGGTGTCGATCATGGCAATTACGAATGATTATATATCTCAAGAATAAACAACTTCGTGAAAAGCACGTGTCTGTACTTCGAAATACCAAGAAATTATACTCACTTTTACTTTACTTATACTCCACAAGCACACCAAACAATTACAAAGTGGATTTTTTGAAGAAATTGATCATTTTTATGCGATGCGAATAAAAGATTAGGTATGCTATTCGTTTCACATGAAATGTGTTGCTTAGAATGTTTTTTCTGTCCAATTTTGGAAAAGTGATATAGTCAAAGGAAGTATTGTTTCGAGAAGTT
>UZAN01044624.1:1868-26265 GCA_900618425.1 Echinostoma caproni | reverse complement strand
GTGCTACGATTACACCTTCAATCTTCATTGCCATTTCACGAGTGTTATATATGTCACTTCGGATGGGGATGCAAACAAATTGCGAAGCTCGGCAAACGGGTGAAAATGAACCGTCACTCTAACCCTGTTCAAAATGCAATATCTAATGGATCGTTTCACTCTTTCATCTGATATTTTGCATATTTTCAAGATCGAAAGAAGATACAAGTCTTGGGCTGTTAACATTTCGTTCATTCTGTGTGCACTGATAGATGACGATACACGGCAAATAACCTATCACACAGAAATCAATCGACGGCAATAGCGCCGTTTTGAAGAAATCGCATACGACCAACCAGTAGTAGCAATCAACAAAAGAAATAGGAGAATCTGAATGACAAAAAGTTATCTTCCCTTCCCTTTTTTAAAATGATCCATGCCCCATAATGAGGTCCTTATTAAGATTAATGTAACCCGGATTCTACGTGAGTTATTATTATTATGAAACGGCTTGAAATTCAGTATACAGAGCCCTAATGCATATATAGGCATAAGTTCTGATAAAAATTCGTTGGCTTGGAATCACTCAAAAATCTTTGTTTTTACCAAAGTTCTTCGGTGAGACGACATCCTTCGAAGGAAGCACTAAGATTTTATGAGACGAATTTGCTGTAAGAATACTACATAGAACAAATCCACGCTATTTTAACAAGCGAATAATGCATATCCCCTATATTTTTAGCATCTACATTCATGGGACTCATGCATACTGACCAATCGCATATTTCAATCTTTCTTACCTCAAAAGATGACTGAGTTCATTGAACTTCTAACTTCTAAATTGTTTCAACAGATGTACAAATCATCAGCCTCTTCCAAAAATCAACCACACATACCAGAATGAAGAGAAATGGATGTTATTATGAAAAGAACTTTATCGCATGCCGAGTAAAATAACATCAAATTGACAGCTGGGAACATTCATTTTTGAGGATACGTCACTGCATTGAGATCGTTCCACAAGGACGTTACGCCTCGAAGCAGTTTTGGTTTTATGATTTTAATAAATCCTCAATGAAGTCCTAGCAGCGTGCAGTAAAAAACCGTATTGATGGGGATTATCAAACATTTAATATGCTCATTGTTACCTGGGCAAAAACGTATAAATCAAATCTTGTTTTGTAAGTGGCTTGTTGAAAATTTTGGATTTCGTTCTAATATATTTCGGTTATTAATTATACTATTTGCTAAAATACAAGTAGTCAGAACAGGAATAACGTTTCACTTTGAGGACCTTCCGTTTATTCTGATCACCGAATTAAAGCGAACTCGGTGGTTGACAGCACACTGAAACCACCTGCAGATCTCTCCAAGTCATTTCACTTTTCTCTTTTATAATTCGGCATTATGTACTGGCCAGTGAACGGCTTATCTTGCAATTCGTATAAAAGGAAGCAAATGGATCCACTAATTGGTACAAACAGAATGAACAAATGAAAGCGCCCAGCCTTTTGCTTATTCCTTCTTACTCATCGCCAGCTAGTGCAGAGTACATGAACTCTGGCGAAAAACACTGATAATTGCCACGAGTGTTTTACTTCATGGAAGAATTGGACATGGTCGCTAGAGTATTTCTCCTAGTCTATTAAAAATCATCGCGTATGTCAGTCCGGCATTGATCCGTGTGTTATATTTTAATCTGAGCTCACATCGTTCATCACCCTGTCTATGAAAAGGCCAAATGTGGTGATAATCTGACTCATACATTAGTTTCATATTGCTGCCACTACCTTAAATTGGCAATAGTTAAATATGTTTTGATGTCCCCTACTCGCTCGAAGTATAAAGACCAGCAAGCACATCCAAAAGTATTAACCACCTACATAATTCCTTATCGTTAACGACTTTTATGCCACTGGGACCGTACTTTTCGTGACTTGTTCAAAAGCCTTGATTAACGTTCTTAATCGTTTCTTCATTGTTGTTTTCTATGGGGTGTGTGGTACCCGAAGTTTGAAGAAATCATTTCTGGAATTCACTAGAACCGAACGGAATTCTATCAAGATGCGTTCAAACCAGTGCATTCAACTCCTACTTATTCGGAATAATTCAGAAACGGTCATAAAAATGAAAAACGGGGGCAATGCAAAGCCTCGTAGTATTTTAAACGGATCGATGGGACGAAAATCAATCCACATAGGCTAACAGGTTGGACAGCTTTTTCTTGATATAACGGAGGTTCTACCAATGCACACAGCCGGAATGTCTGACATGTCAGAGAAGTAGAAGACAATAATTTCCAGTGGATAAGAAGTTATGCAGCATTAGATAGATAACTTAACCCGATGAAGCAAATAATTTAATTTTTAATGTTTTAAGAAGACAAAGTAATCGATTGTCGGGCACGATATCCTTTCTAAACTCTGTTGGATCTTTTCATTCTTGTGAACTTTTTGAAGCAAAATTCATTATCCAAACTTCTGTTTCTAGTACCGCGAAAGTTTTGTGTGAGAAGACGGGGTTCAATTATTTCCGATTTTGACGGAATTCCCGACTCAGCTTCTTTTGACAAAATTTATTTAATCGTTTCAAACGGACTTAAATTCACTTAATCTATGAATCAATTCAGTCAAGTTGTGCATTATAGACGTGAATCCGATTCTTGGTTTTCCCGCCTGGTTCAATTAGCTCCGTTTGTGATCATGGGCGTAATCATTTCATCGTTCGATCTAAGAACATTTCTTCGCTGTATCCGGTAAACTAACGAACGAAGAAGTGTCCTCGGCTTTGACTTGAGGGGAACACAAGTATTATCAACAATGCGTGCGCACTGGTGGGAAGATTTTGTTCATCTAATTAATAGTCTAGAAACAATATTTTTCTTGAAAGAAGCCAAGAAGAAAGACAGGTTTTACAAGTTTATTCTTCCTCCATTTGGATGATTTCTTTGTCATACGTTTCACTTCCTGTTTGATGTCGTGGATTGGGTGAACATATCAAAATATAGATCTAAGATATTCGAAGTCAAAAACGGACTTCTGTTAACTTCTGTCGAAAGCTGCTTTGATGTAGTTGAACCAAACTCCGTTCTCCAAATTTTAGGCAGGAAATTCACATCCAGTGGTTAGAGTGAGAGGCCTTTGTGTATGCATCTATTTTGCCTTTGTTAATGCGAAAAATATATGCTGAGTATTCTCCTACAAATGAATTCGCATGAGTTAGGTTGTGAGGAGCCTAACAGTTCTTACAACACTGCTCTCCTTCCCGTTTTGTTGTATAAAATAAATTGTGCTAGGACAACAAAATAACACAAAAGCGTACATTTACCAACATGTATTGTCACGATTCCGTAATATTTACGGGTAAACGCTTTTCTTTGTTACAGATGAATCGTTAGTTATTATTTTTTATTTCCCGGTTTTTCTAAATCTACCATTTCTGAATTCTGAGAGGAAAACAACTTAAATTGGATTCTTTCGGTTAAGCGAAAGAACAAATAAAATAAAAGGAGACCAAAAGATTACATGCTTAGTAAGGTTGACTTTGCAACCGCTGATATACAGCTATATAACTAGACTTAATAATCACGAGCGAAACCTAATGACCAATAAATTATTTACGACAAAATTTCAATGATGTGTATATGATGATGATCATCATCATTCTAATTTGCTTCGAATATTTCCTTCATTCGAAAGCACTGGACGGAAGAGAAAAAATGCCTGAATGGAACAAGGAGGCGTCCGTAAGAACCCCTCTCGTCAGAACTGCCGGAGGAATTAATGTTTCAGATTGACATCCATGGGCGAAATGAGACGCAAAATAAGGAACCCCCGATACCAGACAAACAGATAAAATGTGCACAACACATCCCAGGTTCACGCGGATTGACTAATGGCCATCTTTTCGTTTTACTCCCCATTATAGAAATGATAATGATACATCTTTCAGGAAGGGGCAGAGGCCAATCCAAGGGCCGCCATACAAATTAGAGAGTGGGGGAAGTCAAGAGGTTGTAGGGGAATTCAAACACTGGTCCTTCGGGGTGATAACTTGTTGACCGTTATCACTTGGTCTTTACGCATCACAGGATGGTTAAAGGTCCAAAGTGCAAACATGAAACAGATTTGCTGTTACCGACATGTTGACAAAATGCGTCAGGCTGTCCATATCATGAAGAAGATTTCAAATTTGAAATAGGAATAAAGGCCCGAGATCTGGTAGTTGTGGAATATATGGGTCATAACGTGCCAACTAAGATGTATCACGTGCGTCAAGGTCAAGTGGATTCTCAAGGCTGAATGTGGTTCAGGCACGGTGAGGAGGAAGTAGTCTAAACGGTAGATGTATTTACCACTATCAAGTTTGGGCAATAGTATGTAGTCGAGTGAATCACGAGTGAATTGGTTCGGTGACTACGTCTTCAAAGTAAGATCTGCACAACATCGGACAAGGTTACACGCCATTCGTCACTGTGATATCCAACCAGTCACGGTGTCGTATGCAATCTATTTGAACCTCAATTATTTACCCCGGGTGGCGAATAAGAAATTACAATATGTTGATCACAGGGACAACAGACCACGCTTGTTTGAAGCTAACTTCCACAAACTCTCTCACACTCCCTCCTCGCATCCCTTCGCCCAGCGCCTTACGAATACAGCGCGTACCAAGTCAAGTTCGAACTCTATCGTCCATGTTCCTCACGGTCTTTTCGTGAACGCGGTTATTAACATTTCCAAAAACTTTCGTTCATGTCTGTGCTTATTCAGTGTTCTGAAATAATTTCAGCCAAGAAGCTACGCGATATAGTTTTAATGACACCAGTATGAATCGGCTGTTCTAGGGAATTTGCTATGGTTTTAACATGGAATAATCTGGGTGGAAGAACACAAACAGTTATGGAGTCAATACTCTTTCCTTGTATAAATTTTCAATTCGTTTGATTTCTATAGTCAACGAATTACCACTTGGACGGTCTTATTACGCCTCGAAATCGGGGGGTTTCGTTAGCAGAATGCAATGGCCACTTCGGTTACTGATCTGCAGCTTTACCGACTAAATCAATGTTGGATTGCGTATCCCAATCAGTCAACAACTAAGTCCTCACAACAGTTCGCCCGAGGTCGAGATCTGGGTGCTGCTTTTGAGTTTTAGTGCAACATCACAAAAAGAGGCGTACAGAGTTAATCGGCTTTATTCTTGACTGTTGATGACCGTGCTGTTTCAGTTTCAGTTTTTACAACCATTTACCGTGCAATGTGATGAATCGATTTTGGTTGCCGTTTTAAGGTTGCCCATTTAGATAGAGGAACAGGATGTAGGTTGGAAATGTAAAAGCAAATTCAAGCGGAAGATAGAGAATTCCTATAGACTGGTGTTAGGAGAATGATGAGTAAATGCATAAGCGCCAGTGTTTGTGATACCTGGCGATATCACTCAGTGTCTCCAACCATCGGTGACCGTGACGTACACTTTTTAATGAAGAATGTTGCATTTTCTCAGCCCCATCCAAACTCTCTTTTTAATCCCGGAAGTTGGTGTTTTTGGATAATTTATTTTCCAACTGAGTTTCAGGTGAATGGAAGAGCGAAATTTAGTTTCATAGTGCGCGCCGAAAATAGGCTCAATTTCGAATTTCTTCTTCTTCGAATAAGTCGGACGCAGATGAGGTTATGGGAATCTCTTCGAGAGGCCAGTTTAAGATCATCTCTTCCTGGTATTATCAACTTGATACTGCAGGGAAAAAATGTGGATAAAAAAGATGTCGTGTGCGCAGAGGCAAACAAGACCTGTGAACAACACAATCATTTCATCCAGGTACTCCACCAGCGAGTTCAGAAATTAGTTTCTGAAACGTTGACGAAACATTAGTTAAAGCCGTCGTTCGACCATTCTGTTACTTTGGAATCCGTTAATTGTACTCCTTGTGTTGTGCTCATCATTGGCATTTACCGTAACAGTTCCGAATGCCACATAGCATGCATGAGGCAAGATGAAACAAATTCAGCAAGTGTGTACAATCCCACAGTTATCTTGCACATATATCGGCTTAGACAGGTGAAATCAGTACCGTATGTACATTGCGAAACGTGAGTGAGCATGGATGCCTTATGTAACTAGGTGTTGTATTGCAATTTGGTACTCGAGATTATTTCATTTTGGATGCAGGTGGGGGCGAACCCATCATCTCTGCAGAATTGATGTGGTTCATGTGTTTCAGAAAACTGAGGAATGCATCGACAGCCACACCTAAACCAACCTATCAACGGAGGAGGTTAATAAGGTTGAGGAAAGCTGCCGTTAAAAGCCTGCGTGAGAGAGATTACGGCACGCTGAGACAACTACTCCGGAGTTGGCGGATGGGATCTACTACCTCAGCGTGGTGACTGTGGTTGGGCTAATTCATGTATCGCACCTTATCTTGTTTGCATGCTTATAATATTGACTTTAAGGTTTTTCGGTCTATTTTTGAAACCATTTATGGATTGATGACTCCATTCAATAATTTGGACTTATTCCTTAGGCATTCAGTCATCGATCAGAAAGTACGATGTCAGTTTTGTGGAGCCTGGAACTGAATCCGAACCAGTCGAATGGTGAATTCGCTCCCAGGGAGCTACTGGCAACCGTGCGACTGCACGCACCCAGTTTGCAGACCGTACTTTACCGCCCCAAGTCTAGAGGTGAGGCCCCTAAAACGAAAAGTCAAAAGAGGTTGAAGATAACTCTGGTACCTGGACTGTAAATGAGGAAATTGTCACTTAATTCAAACTGCTCTTCTGATTCTTTCACATTGATGAATTTTCCCATCATGAAAAGTAAATGTTGGTTCTCCGTTTGAACAATTGCTTCGTGGCATCTGCGGGAGTCAAGTCAAGGAAAGGATTCGCTTTATGCACTTTGAAGAGTGTAAATTTACCATCAAATTTGAATAATTTACTCATTTTGATTGACGTTTCATAATTGAAATACTCACATTGATATCTACAAGTTTATGCCTGTTAAACTGAGGACATGGAGATTGAATGGCTTTCTATATGCGCTCACGAGGCACTCTTCTCATAAACTAATTATGAGAAACGTGGAAAACGAACCATCGAATTTCATAACAAACTATGATAGAGTAAAATCGACAGCTTTAGTTTTACCCTTTATAACTTTCAGGTTCATTTCTGAATTAAAGCAAAACAATTTAAAATTACCAGGTGCGTGGTTGGTTAGAATACTGTGACAGAGCTTTTACATCTACCGTCCTTTCTGGCATGAACAGGCACACGTTGCTCTCCATCCTCGTGTGGTTGTGATTCTAAAAGATATATTGAAAATATTAATAGAGTGAGGGACCGAACCAAACGATAAACCTACCGAACTTCTCTGGATAAACTGGTTGCTTTTTATCTCTTTGAATAGCTCCTCTGATGCGATTTTGAAAATAAGTTTAAATATTTAAACGAGATCGTTCTAAGTTAACGAATCAATATTGCTTCTGATGATACTTTTGTTCTTCATTTGTCAATACTTAGTTTGTACAGCTATCACGGTGATGGGGGTCGAAATATTTACGTTTTTATCACTCGCGTCTTACGATCCTGAAGGTTCAAGGCTTTTTGCGGTTCTCACATTGATTGAAGTGTTGACTACATATATTTGTTTCCTTAATTTATTGATTTCCGATATTGAATCCTACCCATATACTGGTGTCACATTGATTTAGTTTATTCTAAAATCATCTTGTTCACATGTAGTTATTAAAACGCCCGAACTGACTGATTTGTTGTATGCTTCGTTGCCCGATTTGATTCTATCACAACTACAAGTAAAACCTGAATCTAGCGATTTTTAGTTGTTTTACTTAACTGTTTGCTTACACATGTTCTCATCGATGTACTTCTATGTTTACTTTTATGAGCCATGACGTAATAATAACGGAGGTTATTCTTAGACTATGTTCTCCTTACGCAGATGTACATAACCGAAGTTTTGCTTTACCACCAAACGAGTATCATTGGGAATCTGTCGGTATAGGTTGTCAGCCCAATGGATCCCAGTTCAGTTGTTCGGAGCCCGCCAGCGTTTCCCTACTATCTCAATTGTTGGTTGTTCCTTTTTCCTAATTTTCACAATCAGCATCATTTCTTTAATCCACACGGCGAGAGAAAGAGAGAACTCACCACATGAATGCTACTGCTGAGTCTCATAGTGATACTGGTAAAACGTAACAAATTGATAAACCAATAAGTTTGTGATCTTGATTGGCTAAATATTCGATGAGACCCAATTAGAGTGATTCATTGAGTTATTGTCTAGGTTCGGTATATCAACCATATCAACCATATGGTGCACAATATCTTCACCCCATCTGTTAATGTTCTTGTGTACGGCCAGTTCTAACTTTCTGTACGACCACCCTCCTACTAATTTGTAACTTCTACTACCCGCGATCAAACTACCGAGTACTAAATCCACGGAACTTAATAATAATAATAATAATAATAATAATAATCATGCAAACATCGAATGTGCTAAACGATATCGACAAGTAACATTTCACTGACTTGAATTATTCCGTCGCCAGGTTCTAAAGGTTTATTCTATTCCACTGTTGGTGTTTTTCCAGTTTAACAAAGTGTTTACAAACAATTTGTGGTTATACAGAGTTCTACGATGCCACGTGGTGTATTCCATCAGTTTGCTGTCCCCATCGCTTGGAATTAGAATGTTTGACTATAAACTCCTTAAAGATCACGCTGAATGAAGACATATCACCAAGTAACTTATTGGTCTATTTCATCTAGTTTGCGATAACATGGAGTTTTCCGAGTGTTGTCCGATAAATGAGATTGTCCTCACTTCTGGAAAAGAACCAATTGATTAGTTCAGGGCTGGTTGGGTGTGTGTTCCCGCCCGCAAGTGTTCGCTAGTCCGCGCATGTGATTGTAGTTACTGAACTATGCGTGTGTTTACGATCTTACGGAACGAATTTAACAGGAAAACTATTATTCATGGTGAACTTATGCGCTTCTTACTTAGGAGGACTCAACAAAATTTTTACTATCGTTTGTTTTCTTACTTGTTTCACCTTTTGATCAAAGTCGAGCGGTGTTGCCGACATCCTTCTTTGTGTATCACTTCTGGTGTACCTGATTATGGATACTCGAGACAAATAAAAACCCCTAGGTCTATCATTTACTCATTGATGCTAGGCTCAAATTGTGCGCATGTCCATCTATCATGGGAGGTTGGTGGTTACACTGTCTTCTGTTGCTTGGATTTCACTCACCCAACTTAGTCATCAAACGCGTGGATTCGTTTACGTTGGACATCCATCCGTGTGTGTGAGCATAAGAACGGTGTGTGTGTGTGTGTGTGTGTGTGAGGGTAGTTCATGCAAACAAACCGATACGCATGGCTGCACCTATGCTGTGCTCCATACTGTCACCTCTTGATTTGATTCAAACTCTTCATAAAGGTTACTATGGAAATCCGTTTGAACAAATTAAAACGGGAAATATTTGTTGAAGAAATGTATTTTTTAATATTGCCATACCCCTGATTTTTTGAGTCTAAAACCTCGATGAGCTTCAATCGTGTACTCACGATGAGCTCAATCAACATTCACTTTAACTAACAGTGTCTCGCTATCGTCCATGTAACCATATAGTGGTTCGTTTTAGTTGATCATGTCATTTAGATATCACCCACTTTTTATTGATCCATAATCATGGCTTATCGGTATGTGTTGCCATGGTGATAAGCTTTAGTCAGTCAAAAAGGTATTTCGAGTGTAAACTTCATCAAATATTTATTCTCATTAAGTGAAAGGAAACTAATCTCACGATTTCCAGAACCGCAACTGATGACTATATAGGATCCATGATCGACGTGCGGTTGTTTACAAACAAGATTCTAAAGAATTTGAACTTCCAGGTCCTTTCTTTCCTTCTTGAAATTATTTTTCTCAAAAGTATTCTTTTCTAGAGCGACCAGTGCTCACTCAAGTCGAATGCAGTTGTCATGTGGTAGGTTCATGCGTCAGCAGATGGCAATCATCTTTCGTCTTGCTGTCGGCATATTGCTGTATTATTTGCTCCGCTATACTCTACGTTAATATTTGTTTGCCAGCCCTACAAACGAGCTCGGACATTTGGGCTAATGAATTCAACAGTTCGACCGTTTGACCAACTGATTCAGTTTGTGAATGAGTGACCAAGTGAATCTGTGATTTTGGCCCGAGATTGATACATTGTGCCCCCACTGGATTAGTTCATTGAAGGAGCATCTCAGCACTGCTTGCATGGATGACTGGTCTTCAATTTAAACAGTTCAAATTGTGAAAACGAGTCGGTGAGAGATATTCCTAGTCATAATCTTACATATCATATAGTGGAAAAAATTCTTATATAATGATAGCCATTGGTCCCTTTTAAGGTCATTAATCGGAAGCAGAGAGAAGAGGAAGTGTATGTGTGCGTGTGCGTGTGCGTTTGCATGTGTAGGAATGTTTTGCTGTTGTTTAGTTGTATTTTTAATCATCATAGTAGTGATCTACAAGGAGAACGCAACAACTGTTTGGCTTCCGATTCCAGAACAGTGTATGAAGACACCTAGTAGTCCGTAGAACACAAGATACAATGGGCAAAACAAGCTTCTTTCCGATAACTTGATCAGTCAGTTATTACAGTGATCTACGGTTTATTGAACCACATCTTTGTGTATGGTGCATTATGGGGTTTACATCACAGACATGGTATAACTAAAACCCAAACTAACTTCTGATTGCAGAGGAGGATCCAATGTTTGGACATCGATCGCTTTAACTATGCATAGGATGAAGTAGTTTTGGTAGTGATTAGGATTTGTGATAGACAATGCAGGACATTTAATCAAAATTAACTAACTGCCATGTCTCTAGTTTGCATTGGCGGTTAGCATATTACACCATCCCGGTCTCATCAGTGAGGGTGTTGTTGCGTATCCTCTTTGACAGCTGTCTTGTAGTAGGGGAATTTCGTGTCATCTTCAGATTCCGCCTTAACTTCCATCCAATGTGACTGCTAATTATGGGGGTGAGCAAAATCCCCCCCCCCCAAGAACTGCATATTCACTCGCAATCCGTTCCGTATAAGTAATTTATTCGGGCTAGTCATAAACATACAGAGCCTTCTCAACAGCTTCAAAGCATGATATATTGGGAGCAACACGGTTTTACAAATCAAAAACCAGTTCGAAAAGTTCCACTGATGCTTATAAAAAGGACAACTGTACCTTATTCTCCAAAAAATGGGAATTCCGATTGTTTTGTTCAAAAGTATTCCTACAAATAAACAATAATTATCAATTTGATTTATTGATTCCTACCAAACTGGAATCAGCGGAGCTTCTACTCTCCACGACCCTTCCAGTGAAAGTTCAAATGTTGATAATGACTGTACAATGTGGTCACTAAAACCAAAGTTATTCATACTGGACGATCTAGACAGATAGCTGAGAGTTAACCAAATCCCAAGAGCTGTCACACAATGAACGCCTAATTGTTGTATCTTGAACTTTCTCGAAGAACTTCACTTTCAGGCAAATTCCTTTCTTCTTGTGCTCCAGACTTGGGGTTCGACGCAAATCAGCTACTCAGACGTTAAACGTGGTGTAGACAAAATAATCCGATGGATTGTTTCCGCCCCTAGATTCCTAATAAAATCAAACGCTTTAGCTTCTTCTACCCTATTGAATTATCGGTCGACCCAGTTCCTGTGAATCTGAAGAACTCCATTCGCTGCGTAGACAGAAGCTTTCAATTGGGTTCCGGGATATTGCGAGTAATTCACTAATGAAATATTTTAAATCGTGTTTGTTTCCTCTGATTCAGCCTTCATGTTTTGCCCCACCCTACGGACTATATTTTACAATTTGATACTTTTTCTACAAATACCCAAGGCTCATCATTATATTCTAGACGCCATGTTAAATGCTGAATGATTGATCGTTAGAACTGGCGGCCTTAACGTGAAACCACACACGCGCACACACACAGACAGGTGGGATGAGCAGCTCGTTTTTGTTCGTTGTAAAATATATTCATATATCAATTCACGCTGCTTATTGGTGATGGCAGCTCAAGTTTTTGCCCCTATTAAGTTATGCTTCACGTAGGTCTTTTGCACACGAGGAGAGGTCGAGTATTGTTGACTTCATCTGGACTGCATCTGTTTATGGCTTAAATGTTCGTTAAAAATTGGTAATGTGTGTAATGCAGCTCCATTATTCAGTTAGTATAATGAATTCAAGTAACATTAACAAGTGGTATATGTTCATTGATTCAACATACTGCTTGTAGCTCCGATTCAAAAACGGACAAACTCTATTACAAATTGATTCAAACCACTGCGCTGAATGGAGGATTTGCTATAATTGGGGCTCACACAAACAGCCAGAAAGCTGTCTGGAATGCTTCTAGGGTCACTACCCAATCCAGTGTAGTACGACATGAGTCTCGATAGGCGGCTGTTTGGTAATCCAGTTCCATGGGTAACCTGATTCCAGTCAGCAACACTGGAGTAAGCTACTGTTAGCACGAAATAGCAAATGCCACAACCAGTATTCTCTTTAGTCTCTTGCAGAACAACATATGGGGATGCTTCAGTTTAACAATTTAATGAAAGTATGAGCACGCGTCCGGATGTAGAATCAGATCTATGGGAATAGATGTAACCAGCAAAGACCACCGAAGGAGTAGACTTAGTATTTAGGATGAACACAACACACCCCTTCACATAATCACTTATATAGATGAAATTACCAAATAGATAACCATATTAGGTAATCTAAGTCTCATTTGCAGCTCGGAGAGTGTATTCAAAAGGAACAAATCTCGAAGAATCATTTAGGTGCTTCTGTATCAGGTGTTGTGGGTAGGATGCATCTAAGCTCAGTCAACTAGACTCCGGGGTCGATTTTCAGTGTTTTACAATGAGCTGTATATGAACAACTGGGAGAATGTTTTCAGAATCTTCTCATCATAGAATTCTAATCTGTTTTTCAGTTCGTCGGTTTCAATTATTATTTTCCGGATATCGATTTCATGGACCAATGAGGAGCTTAACAGAAGTTAAAGCTCACAGCAATAACAATGTAAAAGGAAACCGTTTTCGGAAAGAGAGTAGGTACATGAAATTTACCATTTATGACTCTCAGACGTGGGACAGCGTTGTTATTATCCATAAACAATTGTTCCACTTTGGGTAACCTGAGAATCCACACTATGATGAAGACATGGAGCAGACCATCAGTAGTGCTGTAGTTGTGCAACGATTGAGGACCATGTGAAACACAGCACAAACCGCCGGCCTAACCGTTTGGCCTAACCGGCCGAAGTACGTCAGAAGGTTCGAAGTCAGTATTGAAAATCTGTGCAGACCGGAAAAACAATGTGTGAGGGCTTAAACTATTGCATGCAATGCAGTTGCAACCGACATTGAAAAGGATTACAAAAACGCGGTGCACCAACAATGCAATCACTCCATCCGATAAATGTTGCCAGGGGTCCAACATTCACATAGTATTGGCTTTTGATGTGATTTTAATTTTCGACCACATGTTAATAATTGACAGTGGGAAGTGCATGAAAACCGGAAGCACCTGGTCACTTCCGCGGTTCCAGATGCCTGTCCAGTTATGCACTGTCAAATCATTCATGTATATGTACTTCTGATATTCGTTTTGTATATAATATGCTCATTTACATCTCAAGCACATCTTTCGGTATAAAGAATTATCACAGTGCTCCTGTGATAATGTTTTTTGAGTGAGATGCGCTTCAGCTCGGTACACTTAAAACTAGAGCCGATTTTTGACGCTGCTATACTAAACATCGACATAGGTTGTGCTGAGATCACTTCACCGCAACCAAGATGTGTGATCGCTCTTCCCGGTATATTGTGGCAATCATCTATATTATTAACACACTTTATCATACTGTAGGAGTATACGTGTTCAGAATAGAAGAATACCCTGGTGTCGATTACCAGGGTCTAGCCCAAGAGTGTGCCACTGACTGCTGTCTCTAGCCGCGTCTTTCATAGCTTACAACCAGAAGTGTTCTTTGTCCAAGTGGACTCAGCTAGAAAGCCTGGAGCGTCCCAGGCCCTCACAGTATCAGTTTTGAGGTCACCGCTTTCAGAATTTAAGCCCATATAACCTCTTTGATGTTTCCATCAATGGGGAACAATAGGGAAAATCAAATGTAAAAATTTAAATGACTTTTCACTTCCTTTTTTAACTTATTGAATATACATATGAACAGTCAACTTTCAAGAAGAAGCTGCGACCATACAAAGGCTACCTAGGAAAAAAAGAAATGGGGAAAACGGGCGGCGGTGGAGCGGTTCGTACCCGGGATTTCCGGGTCACAATTTGGTGACCTAACCACTTGGCCACTGTGTGGTTAGAATGCGTAAAACTGGACCGATCCATCCGAGGATATTTGGTGAAAGGGAGACACCTAATGACTTGGGTTGGAGGTATAACTCAAAAATTCTTTACTGAACTTCAAAAGTATTCAAGACAACTCACCACTGTACGCATGCATGTGTTCGAGACCACGGTGTGTGATGCCAGCCACGTAACAAATGTTGTAAACAGCTGCATAAAATAATTACTCAGAATGTGGCACTTATTAACCGTCGCTTCAGAGGAAGATTGATCTAACGACAACTGCACAAATAGAACACAGTAACCCACACCACCCATCTCTACTTCGAACCGCATTGAGGAAACTCATCTCAACATAATGGAAATCATTTAGCAGGACAACTGGCAAACTTTTGTTAACACGATTAACTACTGTCGAGAATCACTCAAAATCATGATCCCAAACAGGAAATTTACGAATACCAGGCAGAAATCACGTCGATGGCATACATTTTGATAACTAAATGGGTTCCGCAATTTACGTTATAACATTAATTGGGCTCAAAAGCTACCAGAGTAAGTTTTCACTTCAGGCTTCCATAAAACCTGATGCAATCCAGTAGGATGGATGGGTTCCACATCTTTTGGCGCTCACTTGAACAGACAAGCAATAGAAGTGAACACTCTAAGTAAATTTATGCTTGTAATTGCCAGTTTCCTGGGTATTATGAAATCCAGCCGTTGCACCGCACTGAATTACTAATTTGTAAGCTTCAGGCCACCATCAACACCAGCAACAATCAGAAAGACAGAAAGTTACACTGTTTCTGAACTCATTTCGAGACCAATGCTTCCCGAGTGCACGATATACTGCATGACATGCGAACTGTGTACACATATGACGGATGGGCATTCACAAACAATAAAACTTACCGTATATTACTACTCAAAAATGCTTCTGATGGAATTGCTTGCATTGCTGTTACAAACACAATCAAATATAACTTTCTTTTCCTTGATGACAACCGCGTGCTAAGGGGTAGGATAGTTTCAACACTGTTGCGTCAATGATTATTTTACTGTCACAATTCATTGTGCAATCTATTCTCTGACTGGTGGGCAACATCTTGAGAGACTGTAAGCAGACAGAGTAATTATCACGAACCAGTAATCTGGGTGTATTTTAAAAAAGCCTTACCACAACAGAATGCATGGGCGAAACAACTGCATGGACAGCTTAGATATATACGAGCAATCCCCCCTCCCAAACAAAAAAACATGGGGTACGCTGTAAATCCAAAAGTCCTGTGTCAATGTAAGGCCTCAATCGATTACGCAAACCCTTCCGAGGATAAATTATTAGTTAGCTTTTCAGTGTCAATACCGAAACAAAACTTTCACACTATCAAAGGCGTGTTTCATGTCTTGAGTGATACAAAAACTGGGAATATTTTACATAATGTGGTGTTTTCACTTGTCGTAACACCACCCTTCAAAAACTGGCCACTCATTATATTTACACACCCTGATCTAGTCTATCTCTCTTTAATCGAGATTGAGCTTGACGAGCAAATAATGTTTCGGTCTTTATGAGAAATGTCTTTGAGGTGTTCTTGGCAGGATCAGATCTTATTTAATGAAAGTATTTAACGACAATAAAATGGTTCCATTTTATCTGGTTTCTTTACGACTATAAAACTAGAAATCCATCCCATAAATGACTCCATTGAAGATTTGGTGTTCAGGATTAACTCATAATTCATATACTACACATCGCTCACTCAAAAGGCGTAGTGATAGGTCGAATATACACGTTCATACGTTGGTACAATTTATTTTAGATGTGGGAGAGGAAGATTACGATACTTTTCTGGACGTATTACTAACTAACCAAGATTATGGTTGCATGAAATGCCAGACGCTAGGAATGAATGCGTGGAACAGTTAATACAGAAACATCTAGAGTTCTGGGCCTGTAAGACCGAAGAGAAAACAGGGAAAATGTAATTGGGTCAACTGTCAACACATCCCAATCGATCATAACACATCGGAATGCGCATGATCGTCATCACTGAGCTCATCAGAGTGAAATACTCTCATCTGTGATCCGCATGCGCAACAAATTTTGGTTCATACCGTGCAACTCCCATGACCTAATCAACACAACCCCGAAGATCACGTCACTGATTGTCATGATGTAAGTGGGTTGACACCGGTGACGTAATCCTTCTGTTCCATTTAGAGATGGGATAGTATCATGGTTAGCTATATTTCGCTCGCTTTCACACGCACCCATGCAGAAAAATTACAGACACACACACATACTCACACACACAGAACAGTTGTGTTCACCCTCCATGACCTGGAACTCCAGTATCCTATATTGTACTGGGTCGATTAGAAATTTCGAATGGTATTTCCCATCTGTTCTCGTGTTCGCCAAGCGACCTGGGTGCTTTTCGCGTAAATATTGTTATTGATTAAATAAAAAGTGCTTACCTTCCTAAAATAATTGGATACCTTAGTTTATTCGGCCCGATTTTCACATATCAATGACTCTGTACGTAGTGCAATATGTCACTGCATTTGGCAAATACACAAATTACTTTCATCTCATTGAAATTTCAGTCAGAATAGGATATCTAACCAAGACACCTTAGTTATAACAAATGTTTCCTTTCGTATCCTTGTATCTGATTTCTGTACATTGCTGGTGGTAACCATACAGATAACCGTTGTATCGTAGCCTGATATCAACCTTTGCAACGCACAAACATGTACATATTTACATTTCCAAAGTTTTGCCCTCTACGATACAAGATTCCGATGGTAAGAGCATTGTTCCACAGAGTTCGTCGCCTGTGTAGTTCGAAAGTGATGGAAAGTGAACTTAGAGAGTTGAAGATTGCCTTGTCCTCTAACGGTTATCTCCTGCCTTTCATAGAGAAGTATTGCATACCTACCATTCCCAGGCCAACGTACACTACAGTCGAAAAGAAAACAGTTTTCATTGGTGCAACATTTAAAGGAGACGATATATTTTCACGGTTTGGTCGTCGGCTTCGTACTACAGTTGAGTCTATCTATCCTGCCGCGAAGCTGATCATGATTCACAGGGCAATGAACTCAATTATTCGGTCAACCATAGACAGATCGAGTGATTCGGCCACCTCCGATAGCATTTATCTTTTTCAATGTACTGGCAGTTCGCGGAAGGACTGGACGCTGGCTGTGGACCAAAATGAGTGAGCATGTTCCGATTAACTTATCACTTTGAGGAGGAAAACTTGCAGCAAGCGCAGTGGCACGACATTTGCTGGATACTGGACACTACATTGGCAAACGCGAAGCTTTCCGCGTTACGCTCAACGTTCGAAGCCCAAGGATACTTGGGTTTGCTGAAGCGGTTGTCATTAGCCGTTTAAAGCCTGATCTGTGCTTACAAAATACCTTTGGGGTATACTTTTTATTACCATGGTGATTCCCCTCGCCTTTCCTTCTTATCATCTCAGCCGTTCCATTACATCATCTTTGACACTTCATCCTTCTCATTTTCTTATTACGCAAATTTTGTTGACCTACTTCTTTGATCAATTTTTTAATGCGTTTACTTTCTACGTCTGTTTGAAATCATTTCTAGTTGTATCTTTTTTCGAATTACGTAACCATGTTTAACTCTCTTTCCACCACGGCTAATTGTTTTTCATTACGTAACTGTTTCTATGCTAATATTCCCCTCCTCCTCTTTCACCCATACCCAAATGACTTTGCTAATGACTTAACAACCCAGTGCTTTCTGCTTGAACCCACGTAGTTATGTAAGTAGCCATATATGGTATTCTTATGATAAATTTTGACCCATTTAATGTACATATACGAATAATCTGCTTCAAAACCCTTCTCTAGATAACGTCCCTCCAAATGGGTGCTGATCAAAATCATGTGAAATAACTCTCACGTTATAGGTTTATTTCAGTTTCGCTTCTCATACATGCACACCAGTTACCATGTGTAAATCGCATTCATTCCAAACTTTTTGTAGCACTATTTGAATTGGTGTGACCTTGAGAACCACGTTAAAGTTTGCATTTGTACCAAATTTACCACTCAAAATTGGAAAATAGTTAAGGCAAAGCAACGAAAAGGTTCATTCTCTCTGACAACATTTTGCTATTTCCTCGGAAGCTTTATTATGTTCAGTCAACCTATTAAAAAAGAATCTTGTTCCAAATGATTAAAAGTAAATACACCAATAAATGATAGTAGTTTGTCTTGGATTTAAAAAAATATTTGGCTACGAACTGGTGGTTGATGAGTAATACAACAGGCGGTTAAGCTGAGAAATTCAATCCACTTGTCAAAAGATGTAAATTTCCGTCAGGCCTTGTGAATTCAGCGTGAGTTAAACAGAGGGCTTTGTTCATGGGCTCTTGCACATGGCACCCTGACTAGGGTGATAGTTGTTGCACTAATCAAGCACGTTTTGGTGACTTTCCTGCTCTTAAAGAAATTAGAGGCGTTTTCTATATGACGCCACTTATCATCTTCGACACATGATTTGTCATGAAAATCATCTTGGTCTCATTACAGACTATTTTCTTACATCTCAGTTGTCTCTCCTTAGGCCATCTCCGTCAGTTATCACCTAAATACCTGAATTTGAATGGAATTGAAAGCGTTTTCTCCGTGTTGAAGACAGAGAAGCTAGCTAGCTCGAACGTGGTTTTTAGAATTCAGGGTGTGGGATGTACTGGAGGAAGGTGATAAGAATGATCAGATTGCTCCGTGCCAAACAGACTGAGTCAAGTGCTCAAGAAGGCAGTACGGTACATAAAGTTTTGAAAAGTTAAATTTGTAATACCGGTTTCATGCCTATACGCCATTGTCATAAATATATCCACACGATTTCTTCCCCTCATGTGCGATTAATTTGTAAAATGAAGCCACCAACTGTCGTCGAACTCGAGAAATCGTTGGTTAATAATTTAATCGAATAGAAGAAACAACTGCGTATGTGAACATCTTTATAGGAATTTTGTGTGGTGTGGGGTATGATTTACACATTGGTACGCAGAAAGCTCAAAATGTGAGGCCTTGAGATGCAGGGATTTGGTAAATGTCATTGCCGGTAAACTTTACTTGAGGACAACGAAAATTCTTGACTCTTATTCACATAGCTGTTGAGAGAACAAAACAGGGTTATATGCAATTATCAAAACAAAACGTTTGGTCTGAGTACAGAGCTTTGGATTTAGACAAACTTTGGTCAACACATGGTACATGATGCGCAGTGCATTTGTGAGATTTACTGATAGCCCTCCATTTGGGCCCTAATGTTGCTGCGGCGTTACACAAATTCCTTGCACAGCGGTCTTGGTCGGCCACTTTTCATCCAACATTCGATTTCTTGAACGGTTCATTTGTGTGCAACGGAACGTCAATAAAGCCCCTTAGAGTGAAATCCTCGGAAATTCGATTTGATGTCTGGTGCTTCAAGGCCCTCCAGTCGCTACGGGAATTTTCATTTGGATGCATTACATTGAGCACCTGCAAATAAGTTTCAAGAGATAAGCAGAAGCTTTTACTTCGTTGCATGAACCGGTTTGTTTGTGCGTGTATTTATTGTGGTGATCCAGGCCTATGATATGACGCCTAATCTGGAGCGGCATGTTATGGTTTTTGGACACATGCAATCAATCAAATTTCAAAGGTGACGTCAATGACGCGCGTACATGTCACTGCTTCTGACTACATACAGTAGGCAAATCGTGCCAGCCAATCCAAGACAGTGCAGTCCAGATAGAATCAGAATGATGCAAGCAATACTGGAATGCGATTGGTGGAGGCCTGGATAACCAATGATCTTCTTTTGTACATGTGCAGTTCGAACCCGTACGATTTTTAGTGTTGACATACTACAGTCCAGGATAAGTTTTACTCATGAAGTCTTTCGCTCAAATGGTTACCCGGAAGCTTTTATTGATAAAAATATACGTTTAAAGACCAACACGAGCAAAAGACCTACCGTTCCTCGCAAGAACGTTTTCTTCACCATGCCGTTTAAGGGTAACGATGCCCTATAACTTCTCCAAGGACCTTTATCCAAAGTGACCTCTAGAACGTTCCCTGCAGCTCAATCCTATGTCCTCACAACCACTCGACACTTGATGTCTCAGCAGATAAAAGATGAGTTGCCTCTTCAGTACAAATCCTTCGTTTTACATCTGTTTACGTGCACTTGTAGTTTGCGATACACGGGACATACAATCAGGCAATTATCGAAAAGTATTTCTGAGCATTGTCATGCGGCCCTCTAAAAAGGAATGGGTTGGTATATTCGCTACTCGGTTCTAGGTAATCTTGTCGACAGCCGGCATTTTCTGAACAAGTTGGATGCATTCAAAATTATTCACACTATACCCCGAGGATATTCCAAGGGGATAAGAAGCGGCTGTTAACCGCTACCGAGAAGTTTGCAATTCGCATTTTCAATCCAAAGTTATGTTAGTAAAATAGCGGGTCCAGACACTGTTGGTGATCTGGCCTGGACAGCGGATTGATTGTGTATAAAATAGAGCATCAACCTTCCTCATCCAGTATTATCAACCCCGATCTTAAGAATTAGTTATTTTATTTTTAATTTCAGTGTCCCTTCCCGAATGTATCTCTTGCTATTCATGACATATACCGGTGTTTCAATCGGAGACTTGCAATTAAAATTGACAAAACAGGAAACAGCATCATCAACATGTTGTTTTATTTTCTGGTTTGCAAAGTATCCACAAAGGTGGGTATATATAAGCGAAACCTTTCTGAACTCCATTGTGAAAGATAGCTAGATCTGAAACGTTTTAAATAATTTGAGAAAACACGAAATAGCGAACAATTTCGTCTTCGATAACTTCCTCATTTGGCTAATACAGCTATGTAAATAGGTGATAGGCATTTCACATTTGCATAATGTTTGACGTGTATGTGCGGATTGAATTGGTAGATATAATTAGTCGATTGTGTGTAGTTTCTAAAAACTGCGGTGTTGGTAGGATAGGAATAGGGATGTGTCACGGCTAGGACAAAGTCAAGGTTACCCATCACCTGTTTGGGGCACAGGGTCAATCGAAAGAGTCAAGGGGTCGTGAAACTGGTCAGTTCCAATCATGCGATTGAATTCACTACGTGGCCATGGTAGTCGCTTTTGGGAACAAGGTGGTGGGTTGAACAAACGGATAACCATTGCCTCCGCTGTTGCTAAATGTTGTTGACGAGCAGCCTTAAAGGGAAAAGGAGGCACCCGGTAGATCACCATAAAGGCATCTCCATTCACAGTATGCTCAATATTTGCGAGGTGTTCCACAATCGCACTTGAGATGGTTGTTCTGACCCCAGCAGTCAACCAGGCTGATTTGTGTTCCTTGATCCTTTGGGAAAACTGCCTGATAGTTCTACTTACGTAGCTTGCTTAACATGAACAAACGAATGAGTAGGTAATCATAGAGAAGGTAGAACAATAGGTTGAATAATAGTTATCTTTACCAGTGTGCTAACACTCGCCAATGGTTAGTAGTTCCAGTGGCAGATTTAATGTGGTCAGCTAACATTGCTAACCATTCATCATCAAATTCAAACAATATGATACTCAGACTATTCGGACAGGGTGCATATGAGGCCTGCATGTCTCACCATTTAATCAGAGGGTAGATGTTTAAAGAATTCCGGCTGCGCTAATCATTGATTATCAGAAGGAAGAGGAATGAATGTAACATTCGGCAGAAGGACGGTGATTTTTTCTGCTGGCAAAGTAGCTTGACCGCGCACCACATACTGCTAGGAGACTGTGATTCGAGTAGTTGATTTGCGTTGAAAGAATGTAAATTTATCATTTTACTTTACTTCGGTTGTTCTGATACATTGAAAAGCACATTTCTTTATACGGTAAAGACGTTCTGAAACAGCAGCCGATACTTTGTCTGTCAAAAACAGAGTTAAAAACATCAACAAGGAATGTTGCAGTAGGCAGATGATTGTGATCAAGAGAAAACAACCAGTCCAAACTCTAATTGGTTTGCTTCGTAAGAAGGTATTTTAAGATGAAATATCGTATATTTTAATGTAGTAAATCAGGATCTCCGAAAAATCCGAAAATATTAGGTCTTCCGAAGGATAAATTGTGTCTAAGAGAGGGGAGTATTTTATAAGGTACATACTTCAATTATTAGTAATAATATGACTAAAAATAGGGCATGGATAATATCAATGAGGTTGGACAGTAGTGACCAAGTGGTTAGGGTTGACCCCAATGTCCCGGGGTCGAACCACTCCACCACTGCCCACCCTCCTCCCACTTCTTTTTCTTCTCAGGTAGTATTTGCATTACAACGGCCCCCTTCCAGAATTTTGACTGTACGCTTATTTATTCAATAAGTAAAAAACGAAGTAAATAAACATTTTATTTGTTTCATTTTAACCCGAATAGCGGTCAAAATGATCAACAAATTTGAGCAAGCTATCTGCAAAAAATTATCTCAAAAAGGTTTCAATGTCCAGTAAGTTACATTTTGGAACAGTGTGGGTATTGGTGATGGTATAAAACGCAAAACGGAAAACTTAGGGACGGCAAAAAATTTACCGGCACTCAATAAACTTGTCAGAATAATTGAAGAAAAAGTTTAACATGTCTCATCGCTTGGTGTTTATGTGGTTGGTAATGTGGCCTTATAATTTTTCCGGCTTCACTTCCTAAAACAAGCAAACTTATTCAATTGAATTACTGACCCATCCGTGACATTGTGAACCCATGACCCGTGGAAACTTATGAGAAAGGAATTGTCTATTACCATCAGATGAAGCAAATGGATAAATCCTGTAGCTTTGAAAAATCAGAGTAAGGATTGTTACACACTATCGGTAAATTCAGTTTACCAGCTAATAAGTTTCACTAAAAGGATTTTATATGTAAACAGAGAGTTTGGTAGATCATTTAAGTCAACACATACTTAACTTACACCAGAAATTGTTAGTTCTCAGAGTTTCCTCTGTGTGAGCACAAGTTTCACCGGCAACTTATAGAGAATTAAGAAAAGGGATATAATGTACAAAAACTAAGCTAGTGCCATTTTTCGAATTATAAGTGTTTTTGTTGGATCCTCAGATTGAATTCTTCGATAAAAGTTAGGGAGTTAGGGGAAAAGGTGAACACATGCTTGGAAACTCACTTATATTATTGTTGACATTGAACCAGTGGGTAAGTATATGAATAAGTATAGGAATGGCAGAGAGGTTACGATGGCATTAGGAAACATCAGGCTGCAAAAGGTGTAAATTGAGAAAAAGCAGTGCACTTTACTGATGAGTCCATACAACAACGAAACATGCGTTTATTACTTTATGTCGGTGATTAGGTCATTCGATCGTGCGTATATCTTCAAATACCTTCGAAACCAGCAGTGATTTACCGTAATTCTACCGTGATTCATTCTGAAGAATGCTAGATAAGCAACTTACATCAGCAAGCTTACGACAAGAATCAGATATTTCCTCTAAGTTTAGACCTGGTAAAATGATACGAGAGTAAAATAAGACGAAGGGAATCATGCAGTGAAATCAAACTGAAAGACTATTAAGTGTGCCGACCCAGAACAACAATCAGAATAGGAAGATCATGAACTAATAAGGCCCACAAATTGTTCTGATTTTCTTAATTAAGCGTGAAATTTATTCGGTTCGGTTGTAACTAAAAGCGCGTAAAGAATGAAGTTATTCAACAAAGAAAATTCAACCACGCTGGCTAATTAATTGAGGAATCGAACTACTTAATTTCTGGGAGCAGTTGGTCGAGCAGTAAAACGTGACTCTAGTTGAAGTCTAGAGAAACGTTTAACGATTTCATAACACAACAAATAACTGATAATATCGCATTTAGGGGTATTTTTTCTGTCTTTATAAGAAAGCGGTAATAAAGGCGTTCAACAAGAAGAGCTTTTAGAAACCTAAGAAAAGTTAGTGTAACGTCTAT
>UZAN01044623.1:23151-35515 GCA_900618425.1 Echinostoma caproni | reverse complement strand
GCTTCGGCATACGAGTGTTCAGTGCATGTTCGAAATCCCAGTTGGAGTACTTTCGGGTTGCCGTAGTCTATGGTGTAACCTTCGGCTATGGCGTGAAGAGTGATCGCTAAGTTTCGTTCTAGTGTTGTCAGAGTTGCTTTGCCCGTAGGCTGATGCTTTTCTTTTCTCTTCTGTAACGGTAATCAGTTAACCATCAATTACATTTGTAAACTTCACCCATGCATCACATATAACCTTCACCAAATGACATAAGGGGGAGAAGCAAGCATTTAGCATTCGCACAATTTAGATTCGGCATGACTACCCAAAACCTGCAAGTTTTTTGGCAGTTTTTTGGTATGTGGAAAGCCAGCAGGATCAGCGTTTGGATATCTATAGTTTCAAATTCGATAAAACGGTACAAAGAAATCAGTAGATATCACCATTCCTCTGGCAGGGGTAGAACTTGTGGCAAGCGAACTACAACGAAGGATCAATTGAATGATCGACTGCCGTCAAAAAGTGCGCCTGGAATGGATTATGAATCAGGGTCATTGGGGGTGGAAAACAATGTGATGATAAGGTGTGCATAAAGGAAGTATGACTTCCACTACGAATTGCAGACGAAAAATGATAACATTGATAGAACGACCAGCCAAGCACAATCATCTTCAAAGATTTCAAAGCCCCAGCACACCTACGTAAAAAAAATCAATTCCGACGACGCTGCATAAGGTCGTCTACTAGACTGCTGGGTTTTAATCTTACTGAGCCCGATGGGACCATATCAAATAAAGAATTGAAAACTTCAAAACTGTGAAACCTGGCAGAGCTGATGAGACTGTATTGAAGATTTGCAAATAACTTTCTGAAGATTGCGTTGCAAGTTTTATCGACAGTTAGCAAAATCGGTGGTATATTTCATTACTAACAATGGTATTTTACAGAGTATTAACAACGTTTCATATTAACAACCTTTTTAAGTATTATCCTCATGGTATTGGTGTGTCCAAATATACTCCATTCTTGCAATCGTGAGCACGGCTCAAGCTGATAAGATGGATTTGAGCGGAATTTGTCCTGGTGAAGTGAGGTTATCATTGGTGTGACCTACAGTGTACTAATAATCTCATTACCACAAATAAATGATGCGGATTACATTATAAACACCCACATTTGATTTCTCATTCAAGTGTGTGTTGGCGCATATAGGAAGTGCTGCCGTTTTATCAAGGTCAATGTGAACTGGCAGTGATGCAGATCCAACGATCAGGAGCGGTAGGGTCACCGATAAAATCAATGTGCAATTTGTGAAAACCAAGCAACACAATTATCCGTTATGTGAAACGATTGATAATCATTGTACAAATAAATTACAATAAACGGTAACCGATTGTTACAACTAATACCAGAACGTTTATCAGGGGTAAGCGAGGAGATGGAGCAGTACAAGTGGGATTAAATGGCGCACTGATGAACACACTGTGCCCGGTGAAATTGCTTTGTAAAAAGCATTGTATTTGAACATCCTTTAGTGGTCTACAAAGGCAAGGCATCCTGATATTAGAAAACACTCCCTGTGCGCAGAGCAGGACAAAATCCTTGTAACTGAATACCAACAACAGCGATCTACGCCAATTGTGAGAAACGTATTCGTTCTCATTTAAATAGAATTAAGAGGTCTCGTTGAATTCACACGGTTGCGAAGCAAGATGGATAAAGGTAGGTTGCGCGCTACCGATGCACTATTTCCTTTGAGAAGAACGCTACATCAATGTGAACAACAAACGATACAGTTGTACGTATAGAACGTGTTTCGGCAGGGCAAAAGCTTGCGAACTCAAAGAATGCACTCTGTTCCGTACACCATGGCGGACGAGCATGAAAGCTATCAACTGCGGAGTACAGATAGACCACAAAAACCATTCAATTGTATTTTTGTCATAGATATTTGGTCATATACAGATTGTGGGAAAACAGCGTGGGGGCTATTTGCACCATCCACAGGTGAAAAGTATTAGGTTCCAACAGGAATTCCGATATCGTTTAATGACAATCGGAGCACCCTGTTAAAAGAGTAGTGCTCTTCGTCAGCAAACAAATCAAAGTCAATAACAATGGTCGTAAACATTGATCAGAAATGGAATGCACGCGAAGGTGAAAACACGTCCGAAATGATCGCCTACAAGTACATTAAGCAACAGGAATGAAAGCACTATACTAGCCTGATAGCACCTCGCGAAGGATTAGCAAACCACCGATGTGACGTAAACAAACTTGTACGAGACAGTGGGACAATGAGAATTAACAATACCACCCGAAAAAAAAAATTTGTAAAATAATCTCGACAAAAAATACGAAGAAAACAGGTGAGGTTGGAAGTGCATACAAAACGTTGCCAAGATCAGCGGGGATACTCAGAGATGAACACCACCCACAGTTAGGTGGCGCGTTCCAGGCCAGTGATCTGCAAACATGAATTCATTAATGCAGAAAGATGAAAGAACTGGGTGTGAAGAAGCCCCGTGATCACCTAGAATGCGACGTGATATACTGCACACAGCAGTGAAATTACGAATCAGGATGGAGAGGAAGAGAAAGAGAAACAGCTGACTTGAATGTTATACAAACCCGTCTGCGTGCGCAGAACTGAAGAGTGGATTTTTTTATCCAGTTCACTTCAATTCAGCTATGTTCGGTTGAGAGGGAATGATGTGAACTTCAGTCGCAATGTGCGAAGCACCGCAGACAAAAGAACACAGTCACTAAAAAGAAGAAAAATCAATACGCTGAACGGAATACATGTAACAATATTATGCAAACTTCAAGTCTTATAAAACCATGTTTAGTCAGTCAACTGTGACCGGGATCCTAAAATTGTCTATGGTATGCAACAACGAACAAGATTTCTCTTCGCGCATTTCCGCAGATCACAAATGACAGATATATCTACACAGAAAAATGCATAGTTCACCTGTAATGAGTTTATATACTCACTAAAAAGTGTATCTGCAGCAATGGGAACAAACATGCGCACCAAAGCAGGACCGAAGCACCTGTTTGGTGTGTAGAATGAGATCGATCAGTCATTTTTTGGAATCGTCTAGGCTGTCTAAATCCTTGATTTGCTAGCCGAATTCAGGTAAAGTAGTATGGAAATCAGTTGCTCTCCGGGGCGCACATATATAAGTTATAACCAAAAGCTAGTCCCAATATTGAAGGTATAAAGTGTAGATCTTATAACGATGTGAAATAACCGACCAACCGACTCAAGAATGAACAGAATGAGAATAAGAACGAAGTAGAAAATTATAGACTGAGCCTTCAAAATGCTAATGAGATGGAAGCCGAGACGATATGTGGTCTAGGCGACCTAGAAAAATAAATACATATTAACCGATTTGAAAATCAGAAAGCTTTCCTACTCACAACAATTTCAACATGAAAAAGGGCAGTTTGAAGTGTCAGCCAATAAATTAGCTCTAGAAATGCATCACCGTATTCAGGCATAAAGGAAAAACCGGGAGCGTCGCATTTGTTCTAGATGGAAGCTTCCTGAGTACTTACTTCCGATAGCATGTCGTCCAGATTAGCGAAAGAGAATTCTCGTCCGTCCGAAGCACGAGAAGTGTACGATGTGTGGGTTCGATTAGCTTCCGGGGTGGATGTCAATGTGGGCGATGCAGAGAGTGGCACACAGGGTAAACCGGAAGATAGCATATGTCCGGTTGCGGTGCTGAAAGCAGCATCTACTACGGATGAAGCAGCAAGTGAAGCCGAATCTGTGGGCATGGAAGAACGGGGACTCTGGCAAGTCATCGCCAGAGACCCCTCCAGAGGAAGGCCGTTTGATTCACCTTTCTCGTCCGATGAATCCTGGGATAATATGATAGAAAGTCAACATTGAGCAGCTGAGCAATAGGGCGTATGAAATGACTGCTGAGTTAAATTGCATTAAAGTCGGGCTAGGGATGTGCGCAATAATTACTTGCGATAATCATGAAATACATAAGCAATACAGTAATTTCTGTTGATTAGCAAGTAGTAGCACATTCATAATTAAAGAAGTCGGGTGCATGAGGAAGCATGCAAAACAGTGCTACTGTTTCTGAAGGAATCACTGTGGTCGGAGGGTCTTGAGGGGTGAAACGTTACTCTTCTCTTGCAACTCGCGAAGGGCTCCTATGTGACCAAGAGGCTCAAATAGCCTCTGCTAATGAAAACCTCACTACCTTCCCGAAAGGGGATGTGTTTCTCCACCAAAGTGCGAGGACAAATAGTTAACATCCCGGGCTGTATATATATATATATATGAAATTTCAGGAACCGAGAAATAGCATGTTAGTCAGTAGTAGATGCTATTAGGTAGTATGATTCTATGTTGCGTTTTTTGACCAGAGGGATCTTTTAAACAGTTAAAACTGGTTTGGCTGAAACGGGAGCGAGGCTGGACGCGTGAAAGAGCGATAAGTTATGGACGGCAAGCGTTACTCAAAAGCAGTGAATTCACGCCATCAAACCGTCTGAGACATCTGAATCACAGTTGATGGAATAAAAAGTTTTGGAGCAGAAAAACTACGCGTTAGTTGCAGCAAATGGCCTAATGAAGGAATACCCTGAACCAAACAGGATAGCAACGAACAACGCGCAACCCTATATATATACTGGTATTAAACATTTATTTCGAACTTCACCTTCTATTGTAATGTATTCAGCTCTCCTGTTTCGCGATTTGAATTGGCGCAACGTTGGTTGTCATGATAAAAATTACAGTAGTTCGAATATTACTGTTTAAAATTAGAAACCATTTGGTGCAGAGAAGCACGGACGTCTATTCTTTCTAACCAATGAATATTGTTCCATAAGGATGTTTGTTCTGCTCCATCTGAGTACTTTAAATAGCATATCTTTTTCTATACAATGCAAGGTAATCATACATGTAAATCATGATATATCATCAAAATGTATTCGAAAATATATGTGGCTACAAACTGCACCCGTAAAATCTCGCATCAAGAAGGAGGTGGAAAAAATATTGCATGGAACGTGAAATTTAACCTTCAAGCAATGGCCTTGAGGTGTGCGGCATGTCGAATATTCATTTTGTGTTGTCACCATGTCCAAACCGGATGGTAAATTCAAGAGTTTCCGATACGCAATTGAAGAAGAGAGGAAATGCATGAAAACAGCATATGAATCCGGCGTTTCAGTTGCTGATCTGTGCAAATGCTTCAGTGTGAACAGAAGCACAATTTTCCGTATAACTCACGGAATTTCTACATTGAGACGTCCGTGTGGAGGAAGAAAACCGACCACATCGAAGCAGGACAACGACTACATAAAGTTACAGCTCAAAAGAAATTGTAAGAAACCAATATCCAGTATAGTACGGGCGGATTTACCGGAATCTCCGTATGCCATCGTTAGGAAAACGATGGCTAAATTCGATCTACAGCTGAGATCAGCTAATGTGAAGCCACCACTGAACGCCAAACAAAGGAAGGAACGTATTAATTTTGCCAACGAATTCAAATCGCGTTGCCTGTCCTTTTGGAGTTCAGTTTATTTCACTGAAGAATGTCTGGTGGTTGACGAGCAAGACACCAGGTGAAAAAAGGTAATCCGTGGACCTAGTTTTCCAAAGAAATCCATTCCTCCGCTTACTAAAAGCAAATATCCTTCTCGTCTGATGAGCTGGGTGGGGATTAAATACAAAGTATCTTGTCGTTGGTCTGGACAGTGGAAAATTTGTCTCACTGATCAAGGAAGTTTTCAGTGACTACCACTCTCGGACTGTCTTCGGTAAAGCCATACTTTTACAGGACAATGCCCCCTGTCATGTTGCACATGAGGTATGTCATAAAATCATTTAAACTGAAGCATATATTATTTTTCTCATATTTAGACACAATCTGAAATGGCTACCACAAAAATCGAATTCGTTCAGTTCCCACCTAACAGCCCGGATTTGAATGTGATCGAAAACTTTTTCTCTGTGTTGAAAACAGAGCTGAGTCACCTTCCTCGAGAGTGGTCGTTGGAGGCCAAGGTACGGCACATACTGAAGGAAACTGATAGAAGTGATCTAATTTCCAATTTGGTGGACCCCATGCCAAAACGACTGACTCAAGTGCTCCAAAATAAAGGACACACAGATTATTAAAAATATGAAACTCCTCTATATGTGTCCATGATATGAGTTCTTTTCACGAATATTTTTTTATTAGTTCCCTCTACAGATGTTCGGTTATCTTACAGTCGATGCGTCAGCAACCATAGTCCAAATCGAGAAATTGTACTTTTCTAACGAGATCGGCCAAAAGAAGCAACCGTATAAGTTAATACTATTATAAAAATTTTGCGGGTCACCTGGGGTAATACCATGCACATTCCCGTGCATGAAGATCAAAACGTTTGGCAATAAGATAAATAGATTCGGGAATAGTCATGGTGTTGCACAAGTTTGGTTAATACCTGTGTGTGTATAGCTTGTGGATTTTCTTGGGAACTTTCCAACCGTATCCCTTACCTAGCCAAAGCTTGAACCACATGATAGTGGGGGAGTGTGTGAAAACCGCAAACCATTCGCGACTGGTGTTAAATTCATCGAACAATACGCCCTCCGCTCGGTGCCAAACGTCCAAACTGCTCAATTCACCTCGATGCCTATTTGTGCCGTTAACCCTTTGTAAAATCTACTGCATTTGGCAGTGTTCCACCCACTAGCAAAGCATGGACCAGCTTTTTACATAAAAGGACTACCACATAGTGACTTGTGTCAGCACATAGTCTGAACTCAGATGCCTGTGAAATAAATACATACATAAATTTTGCGACATGCACGATCGCACCACTTCAACTAACGAAATAAAAGAATTAAGAACATCGCTGTGAAATAAAGTATGGAGCAAATGCTCTTCATCCATAGTTATCGATTTGCACGTTTATTAATGGAAACTGAAATATATTCCTTAATCGACGGTCGTCTCAAAGGAGTGCGATTATTACTTGCATACAGACCCATCTCAGAATCATCGTTTCCATCTATCGGAGAAATCTCATTTATAGACCAGGTAGAACTTTGCCGTCACTAATCTTAGGGCTGAAAACTCAATTTATGACATTTAAAGCAATGTTCAAGCATAGAGTAAACGGGTCATGGTTAACAAAGTTGAGATAAGTATTCACCATAGAAGAAAATACCCATTTGTAAAGGCAAAATGAAATTAGCAAACGGATAGCTGAAGTTAGCTACACCTCCACAGACTTGAAACTCACCTGATTTGTTGGGCTACCAGTTCTTGGGGCGACCCCATCCAATGAGACCGAAGTAACTGGAATAACGCATGGATGCCGAGAATCGTTCTGTTTATTCACCTCTACTGAGGCTGAGTTCTGTTTGCTTGAATCCCCCAGATTGGACCGACGTCTCATATGCACCAGTCTGCTTGCTAGTCGACCACTAGATGATGGTGCTCCACCTGTCCCGTTCCCTCGATGATGTCGCAACGCGGAAGAACTGTTCCGGACAGACGTACCAACCGGAGTACCAGCAGTAAATGCGGAACTCGTTGCACCTACAACGCCAGGGGCATTGGTGGCACATGTCATATGGACAGATCCTTTTTTTGCACCACGAGATAATCTAGCTGAACGTGAGTTGAGTGAAGTCTCCGGAAGTACAGAACGCAAGTAGTATGCACCCGATGTGGCTTCCGCCTCACCGCGGGCAAATAATTCCCGTTGGAGCCTTTTCAACAGTTTGGTTCCTGCGTCCTGTGATTCACAGAGGAAAAAATGGCAAGTTAGCATTCCTTTCTGATCTTGGTAATTAGTTAGTTAGTTAATTAATCAACAGTAAGACAAAATAAACAGTGAAGAAACTTTTGATAACTGGAAACCTAGCATTATACAGGTGAGTGGGAAGGGAAGCGAGTTGATCGTTAAAAAGAGTAAACCCCTAATAATATTAGCTATTAGCTGCTTATATTTATCAATAAAATGGTAGAGATTCGACCATTATTAGCATCGCCCTACATAAAAATACAATGAAACGAATTTCGCGGATCGCCTCCAAAGTTCTAAGTAGGAGAGTGCAGCGGTTAGGGAATGGGCCTGTTTTTATGGAGGAGAGAACAAGGTGAACCTCGATGGTTCACATCCAGAATATACAGTCTAAGTGTGTACACACATAAAACTCAATCAGTTCGACCGAGTAAAAACAACAAAAGCGTGAATGCCACCAGCTGGATACCAGCTCCCTAGGTGTCTCCAACCAACCAATTACGAATTCTTTGTGACCTAACCTGGAAGACCGGAGACCTCTACTTCATCTAACCGCTTTGGAAACTTCTTCATGTCTCTTTTCCCCGTCGACTCATATATGACCTCCTCCATCCAGAAGCAGTGACAGCAGAGATAAGGCGCGGTGCAGTAGACGATAGCTGCTCCCATCATTCAGCTTGCAAAAACTGAAGTAGGAGAAACATTCCACTAAAGCCAATTTTTAAATATCAAGCATTGGAGCCGAGGTAGACGACATCCAATCTTCGAGCACTAATTTGTACTCTGAATGTGCAAAGCGCATGCTGATCGGAGCAACAGAACTTGTCTGCCTGTTAAGCTCGCTTCGGGCGCCCTACATTAGAAAAGACATGATGTTACCAGCATAGTTGTTCATTTAATAACAACATTTCTGAGACGACTTGGTACGTTCTCCAATATATCGTCTACGAAGAAGTTGAAGAAGAATGGAGAAATAAGGCATCCTTAAAAGCACCGCTGCTGTTTTCGAACGATCTCTTAGCTCACTGCAGATCTCTACGCTACCAGAAGTATTCCAGTACAGTTACCTAATTAGATTTACGTACTCCTTGGACATATTTTCTGAAGAAACAAATCTTTTATGGGTTTTACGGCGAAATGAACCGAAGTCCCATTTTAAGTCAAGGAACATGACTGTGGATTAAAGACGTGGGTGGTGTGACTCGAGGACTTGATGCAATCTGAACATTTGGTCGATACAACCGTGGACTGGTTGAAATCCTACTTGCAATTCAAGAATATTCGTTTATCTTAAGGGCATCGGGTGATGAAATGTCCCAGAGGCTAAGACTTTTGTAATGATCGGAACTGAATTTATCAGATGGCTCTCTCGGTTATTGCGTGATATCTAATCCAAATTCGGAACAATCAACGATTCAGTCCGGGATGATGAGATGGGACGCCTCCTTCCGATCAAATATTGTGTATGTGAGGAATGGAAGCTTTCATTCGATTAGATGACGGATTCGTCGTTGTGCCATATCGTGTATATTCAAAATGAGAAACAGTCTGATCAGCTGCCCGGTGGTCGAGTGGGTAGTATGCTTGCGTTCCACTTGCGAGATTCCATGTTCTATCCCCAGTTGGGTTGATGGATTCACNTGCTGATGACACCCAACCAGGTCAAAACAGCTGTCCAGTGCTTCCTGGCTTTTCAGCTCACACCTCAAACGACAAATTCATCATATAATCAACTATTGTGTAGTAAACAAGTAATAGAGCCGACGAGAGAACCACCCATCAGGTATTTCTTCAGAGCTTGAGAAGAATATCGTACTTTGAGCTCTGTTGGGGGCTCACACATTACCGACCAATGGAGCGTCAGCAGCNGTTAGTACCAGGCCAAATGAACTGCTCGATAAAATACTCTGATCAGTGACCACGATACTGATCCTTGTCCAATTGTATCGCAAATGGTTTCATCGATCGGTATGCAACGACCTTCAGTGCTGAGTATCCGGCGAAACGGTAATTATTACTTGATGCAAAGGATATCTCTATCTCACTATCTATTTTGGCCAACCAATACATACGATCTTTTTTCAAGCTTTTTCTGAGTTGACTTTGCAGACGCAGTCTCACCTAGATTGGGATGTTTTACTGTTACGCAATCAGGGCTGGCATTCACAAGCAGTTTGCTGTCGAATGCATTGTATGTCTAATTTGATCCCACTGCTGATCAACGCAGCAACGGCTCAATGCTAACAGATTATTCCTGAGCTTTTCCTCATTAAGGGTGCAAACAAGCAGATGACTGGCTAACGGAGGTGCGACTTTTGCCGATGGCCGATGAGTGGCAGCATGAATTGAATCAAAACTAGCGCGTAATCAGACTCAAAGCAGTGGGTTCAAAGGACCGGTAACTTTATACCGAACGAGGTTAACGGTAGCTATATGGTTATCTTGGGTTTACCTGCAGTTTAACTAAAACACCAGGCTGCCGTCTGTCGAGAACTGGACCGAAAATCGGTGCTAAATAAGAACTGAAGTGATCTGTCAGTAATCTGTTCGCTGACAGGGTAGAGCGAAATGATTGCCTAGACAAGCTTCAAAGCGGCTTTAGTTGTCCAACTTGCCCGTCAAAATCACTTGCCAGTACAACCACATGGTAACTGCGGCTCAGTCGAATGAGTTGGGTAAGTTTGGGGTAAAACTCGTCCTCCCATGGATTTTGACCTATGTTGGTTGGCGTATATACCGAAATGATGAACAAACACCTTTTGCTGTTGCTTCCTGACCAAACACTTAACTCTGGAGCCTTGGTGCTAAACGACAATTGACAGGAATGTACCATAGTACTGAGGCTTCAGCTTTGCTGTTCAGTACGACACCAACTCCCTGCTGACGAACTGAGTGTTCTTCGTCGCTGATCAACGGGCGTAAGAAGTAACTCCACGCCAAATACTGAACTTGCGTCTTCGGTATACAACTAGAGTCTGCTGTACGCGTAGGAAAGTCAATCTGCCATCGAATTGGGAGGCTGACGAGGATGCAGAATCCGCGATACACTGGTTACAGCACCAATTGGTAACGATTCAGTTCAACTCGGTTTTTACAACCATTAACCATGCATTTCCATGCGCCGGTTTTGGTCGCTCTCCTTTGATTATCCGTTTGAATGAAAGAACAGAATGAAGATTGGAGTGTTGAGGGAAGAGCCAAAGAGGAGATAGGAAATTCATATCCACTGGGGTCGTTAGAATATAGAGCAGATACACAAGCACTACTGTTTGTGACAATCAGCCATATCACTCAGTGTCTCTCGCCACCGGTGACTGTGATCTCGGAGTCCCCAGCCGGGGAGCCCAACGAAGCCTGTGTGACCCAGTGTTCTGGTTAGGGTTCTCATACCCTCGTGTCAGGTCTTAGTTCGACTGCCCTTGACCTTCTGCCAACCGCTACCTGCCTGGGCAAACATCGCTCACCATGGCAACCTATCTGGTGGCATGCGCAACACATGCTCCGACCAACGTAATCTATGGAGGTCAACTACCTGCTCCAGTGGGCGACCGCGGTTGCGTAAACCTTTGCGCCTGACCTCAGCATTGCTCGTCCTGCTGTCCCACCAGATTCGAGCAATGCTGTGTAGACAGCGGCTACTTACTCATTTCGAAAATTCTCTTTCTCATCTGTCCACTTCCTATTCTCATTCCTAAACCTTAGGAGATGCATCCGGTTTGCGCCATCTATAGAATATCACTCAGCTTTCAAATAATGAAATCAACCGTTCAGAGGTTATCAGATTTTTAAAACCAAAATCTGCTTTTCACTTAACCGCATTTAATGGCCGCATACTCTACCAGATTCGCAAGCTGCTTTAAATAGAGCCCTTGAAACCTTCCATTTAGATGTATGCTATGTCTGTGAAACACATACAAGACCCTACTTCAATCACCTCCTTGCGTTCTCCTAACTAGTGTACTCTATAGAGGTCAACCATTCGCTCCAGTGGAAGACTGCGATTAACTAAAACTACACCTAATCTCAGCATTGCTCTTCCGGTTTCTCCAATAGACTCGTGAAATGCGGCGTAGAGAGTGGTGTTCGAACACCGACAATCTATTTTAATCCTGTTCCCGTAATGGCCAAGTCTCTGCCGAACTGCTTCAGCATACACTCTACCCTTCATAGACAGCCGGATGTCACGACGGTGCCACAGATGTCGCAAGTTGGCAAAGGCCAACCGAGCTTTCTGCATGCATACTGACACTTCATCTGTGACGCGTCCGCCAGGTGAAATATAGCTGCCTATTTGGTAACGGTCGTTGGTGAGTGATAAAAGATCGATTAATTCCTAAGTGAGGAAAAGTCGGCTTAATGGATGTTTCTGATGATGGCAATCAACCCATGGCGACCGGTGCTAAGGTTGACGCAGTGAGACTCGGTTTTTATTCCAGTTACAAGTTCCACATACGGATTGAAGGCCCAGTAGTCCCGTACCCGTCTCGACCGTACTACTCCAGATCATCAGTTGGTCACTGAGTTGGCAACGCTATCCACGGTAGGGTGCAGGTGCTAGAGCCTGTTGCGAGGCTTGAGTTTCACACCTGAGCAAGTGCCC